>SEMN01001268.1:0-72500 GCA_005408345.1 Macquaria australasica
TTGCGGTTTTGCGGGTTATACCATGGAGCTAACCTCCTCTGTTTTATTATCTTCTTTTTTAGAGGGGCGATAGAGTCGAGTGTTATTCGTAGTGAGCCTGCAGCACAATCAACAAGATGATCAATTTGGGAGGGACTAAAGTTAGCATATGAGTCATCTGTTACATTGAGACATGGAACTGAATTTAATGCCGATGGAATCACTTCCTTAAATTTACTTACAGCACTATCAGATAGACATCTAGTGTAGGAATGTTTGCCTAATGGCGTGTAGTCCAGTAATAGGAATTCAAAAGTTAATAGAAAATGGTCTGATAAAAAAGGATTCTGTGGAAAGACTATTAGATGTTCAATTTCTATGCCATAAACAAGAACAAGGTCGAGGGTGTGGTTAAAACAGTGAGTGGGTTTATGTACACCCTGACAGAAGCCAATCGAATCTAACAATGAGATAAACGCAGCACTAAGGCTATCATTTTCTACATCCACATGAATATTAAAATCACCTACAATAATTATTTTATCCGTTTTAAGGACTAAACCTGATAATAACTCTGAGAATTCAGATAAAATTCAGAATACGGTCCAGGAACTCGGTACACTATAACAAATAGAATTGGCTGTAGTGTTTTCCAGAGTTAGGTGTGAAAGGCTAAGAACAAGGCTTTGAGCGAGTTATAATTTAGTTTTAGAGTTTGGTTTGATTAATAGGCTTGGCGAGTGTGAAGATGGCTGCAACTCCACCTCCTCGATGACCTGTGCCTCGAGGAATGTGAGTATTAATGTGACTGGGGGGAGTGGATTCATTTAGGCTAACATATTCACCTTGACACAGCCAGGTTTCAGTAAGACAAAATAAATCAATATTATGACCTGATATTAGATCGTTTACTAGAACAACTTTAGATGAGAGAGATCTGATGTTTAAGAGTCCACATTTAATTCTCCTATTTTGTTGTACTGTTGCAGTGGAGGTTTTACTTTTTATTAGGTTTTTATGTGTAACTCCTCTTCTGTTTACTTTTGATTTAAATAATTCAAGTGGTCTGGGGGCAGACAACCTCTCTGTGGAGTTCAGGGTGGGTAACTGCTCTAATGGAAGCGCAGAGAAGCGTGTAGGACTGCAACTCTGCCTCCTGGTCTGGACCACAGACTGTATTAAGTCTATGGTCTGAACTCTGAGTTGTCATGGCTTTGGGCCACTAATGAATTCGGCCAGATTTCTAGATATGAGAGCGGCTCCATCCAAAGTGGGATGAATGCCATCTCTCCTAATCAGACCAGGTCTTCTCCAGAAAGTCCGCCAATTATCTACAAAGCCCACATCATTACCTGGACACCACCTCGACAACCAGCGGTTGAATGATGACATGCGGCTATACATGTCATCGCTAGTAAGATTAGGCAGGGGTCCAGAGAAAACTACGGAGTCCGACATTACACCACTGTTACCACCTCGATTAGCCCATGTGGGACTTTGTGCCTCCACTGGATGCCCAACAACATTCAGATAGATTATTGGACGTGTTGCCTGGGGCTTTTCTGACATGAACAGAGAGGAGGATTTGCATAAATATCCACAAAATGATTTACTGTGGTAGTGGACAATTTGTATTCAGTAAATGACCAGATGTTCTGGGTTGTGATTTATTCCAACAAACCATTCTATATTTGTGAGATATAGGTGTGATTTTAGGGGGAGTTACAGTCACTGAGCCCTACTGTTGTTCGCCAAGAAATAGTTCCAGCATGTATCTACCCCTAAACCCCCCAAGAAATGTGTTTTTTTTGTCTGTTTGTGCACAGATTAAACAAACAGGATACAATGAGCTTCAGAGGTGTTGATAGATGTATTTCTATACTTTGGACAGAGCCAGGCTAGCCGTTTCCTCCTGCTTCCAGTCTTTTTGCTAAACTAAGCTAACCACACCCTGACTCCAGCTCTGTACTTAACACAACATGAGATTGATTTGCTTTCTTTCTGAGAGTGAAATGGTTTCAGTGTGTTTCTGAAGATGTTGAACTTTTTCTGCACAGTCTATACTGCAGTCCATTTTCTGCTGGAAAAGTTATCAAGAGAAATCATTCACTATGTCATACCATTTTAAAATGTACCTTGTGTCTGACTTTAAAGGAGCTCTTGATATTCAGATTGATATCGGTTTCATCTTTGTGCACCTAGTGTTAGTCTACCTTGTGTTTAACTTACACACACTGTGTGTGTGTGTGTGTGTGTGTGTGTGTGTGTGTGTGTGTTAGCCTCTGTCTAGCAACTCCAAACTCCCAAAAGCAGTTGAGTTTTGTTCAACATGTGTAAGAAACAATATACAGGAACAAATACACAGCCATTAATCCCCACTCCCCACCCCTAGTGGCAAGCATCCACATTACAATTGGCCTTAGTAGATCAAAATGGAGAAGAAAATAAAGAATAGATAGCTGTATGGTATTATTTGCACAACAATAATCATATAGGGTATATGACTATTATGTGGCTGCTATGATGCTATATCCAATAACAGTTGTAGCCAATGCTTCCGGGAGATAGAATGAGGAGGCTGCTTGCGAAGGGCTAAACATTTTTTTGCCACTGTCAGGCCAACAAAATGTGCAAGCGTCTGATGAAATGAGCTAAATTATCTAAAGAAGAGGTATCATTCAATAGGAGCAGCTTTGGACAATATGGCACTTTAATATCAAGTAAGATAAGGTTGTAGATAACATTTTCCAGAAATACACTACCCCTGGACATTTCCATTACGTGCGCAGAAAAGACCGTGTCCCCATTAGGGCAGGAGAGGATATAAGCTTCATCAGATAGTGCTTCCTGGGAGTGAGATACATCCTATGCAGACATTTGAAGTGAACCAGTTTGTGGTTGGGATTTTTGGAAGTACCATCTAAATTGTCCCAGACAGTTAACCAGCAAATATCAACCACAGAATAGGCAAGATCCCAGCTCCAGATGGACTGCCAGAGATTTTCAGACAGAAAGTAAAAGTAAGTATATCCCTAGATACTAAGCCTCTGGCTCGATCTCCCAAGTCTAGCAGAAAATGGAGTGAATGAGTTGTTAAAGCTACACCCCACGGGACCCCATAAGTTTGCATTGCTAACCTGAGCTGAAGGTCCTTGTAATAAGCATTAGTTAATAGGTAATAAGGCCTTATTAATGTTAAGAAATCCTTTATTATGCACAGTTAACTATGCTTTTGCAGCTCTACCAGTTCTAAAGCGAGAACAATGCCTTATTAATGTTAATAACACCTTTATTATGCACTTTAACAGTTAACTATGGTTTTTGCAGCTCCCCATCTGGAATAAGCACTACATGTTGTCAAGGTTGATAAAGTGTGAATAAAAAATTACATACAAATACAATGTTTTAGCAATGAAGCAAAAAAATATACTTTAAGACAGCTCTTTTGAATTTTTTTTTTTTAAAACTTTCCTTCATTTTCACCTAATCGGCAGCCACATACAGCCACAAAGAGAACCTTTCATAAAACATAGCCTCAAACTTTGGCAGTGGGGGCCATTTGGGCAGCACCACAGAAACAAATTCAGGGTTTATATTAATCTGCATCATGGATTACGCCTTGCAGGGGTCCAGGATAGTTGTATACAGGTGGAACTTAAAACACAGATGGAAATCATAAAAAACCAAGTCACAGAAAATTAACAATTAGTGACATCAGATGGACAAGCAGGCAAAATACAAGGACATGGCATATACAATAATGAGCTAACTTTGCGTCACTAGTAGTTCTGCATGTTTGACAGGACTTGGCAATGTTAGACATTGTGTTTCCTTTAAGGCATAATGTTGAATGGACTTTTACTTTGGTAAGTGTTTGTGATGCTTATGGAGGTCCGGGTTTGCAAAGATCACTTCCTGTTAGTCATTTGGGGAAGCAGGCAGAATCTGCACAGGCCTTTCTATAAACACACTGTACACACCGCATAGGCAATGTTGTAAGTAAATCATTACATACAACTTATAAGTCAATGTGAATGTTATTTAAATGAGAAAACGTAAAGTTTTATTTACACTTGAAAAACGCATGTTGCCAACAAAATGGTGATTTTCACTGCATCTGTGTAAGATGGTGTAAAAAGCCACAGTAAACGGCACGTAAAGCTTACTACAACTCAAGTCATCATTTTGCAGGCAAGAGTTTATCTAGTTGGATAGCTACAGCTCCCAAGCTGTAGTTTTTTACGCAGGCCCAGAACTGGTTTGAATATTGTTTAATGTATTTTTTAAAGTGTTTTTTTTCAGTTAAAATCTACTTCAGTTTTTATGTTACAGTTGAACAAATTTTTTGTTGATGTGTTAATGTTTTATCACGTTTTCAGAATGTCTTTTACAATATACAATTTACCTCAATGTTGAAAGATACTGTAACTGTACTAATTATTGTAATTTTTTTTTCAAAGACCTGTTTGAGGCTATGGTTTATAGAATGTTCTCTATGTGGCTGTATGTGGCTGCCATTTACATGAAAATTATGGAAAGTAAAAAACGTTTTTTCAAAGAGCTGTCTTAAAGTGTGGTCGAGGCAGATGACCACCCACCCAGAGCCTGGTTCTGCTCGAGGTTTCTACCTGTTAAAAGGGAGTTTTTCCTTGCCACTGTCGCCTAGTGCTTGCTCATGGTGGGATCTGTTGGGTCTCTGTAAATATGAGGAGTTGGTCTAGACCTGCTCTATTCGAAAAAGTGCCCTGAGATAACTTTGTTATGATATGGTGCTATATAAATAAAACTGAATTGAAACTGAATTGAATTACTGTGCTTCACTGCTAAAACATTGTATTTGTATGTAATTTTTTATTCACATTTTATCAATCTTAATGACATGTAGTGCTCATTCCTAATGGGGAGCTGCATATCATCTAACAATAAACATGTTTATAATGCTTTTATTAACACTTATATAGTCTTATTAACACAGTAATGTTAATAAGCAGTTTATAAGGGTCTTATTACCTATTAACTAACGCTTATTACATGGACCTTAATATAAAGCATTACCCTGAAAGGGAGCTCCTCCTGTAATAAGATTGACATTATTAATTATGGGCCTAAGGGTGTGCCATTTTAAAGAGGTCTGAGTGTGATTTTCTACTAAGCGCTATGTGGACAGTAAAAGGACATAGTTGGACCAAGCTGAAGCTTTGAAAGTTTAAGAGGCAAAGCAGACTAAAGAAGATCCTATAACCAATGAGGGTGGGCAAGGTTCTCTTCTATTGGTTTCTATGATGCCTTGAGTATTGGGGTCAAGCCATGTTGACACAGAATGCAACACATTTGACCAAAAATACAATTTAAAATTCCGGACAGCTAAGCCACCATCGCTTTTACTTCTTTACAATATGGACAACATAATACGTGGTCACTTACCACCCTACACAAATTTAGAAATTACCTTGTTTAATTTGTCCTATTAGCCATGTGGGGGAGGAAGGGGTATCATATTGGAAAAGAAGTTTAGTCGCATTTGACAAAGAGGAGAGGCAAGTCAGATCAAAGTGCCAATTAATGATTTAATTAGAAATAAACAAACAACTATTTATAAAGAAGGCATGAGGTGTGGGAAGTAAGAGCATCAGTAGTGAGTAGAATGTATGGTTGAGTGAGGAATGTATGTTTCTGCAAGTGTTGCAAGCAGCAAAATGGTAAACCAAACCAAAACCTGGACAGCGTGGATCCTAGGAGAGAGAGAGAGAGACAATGACACCAGGCTGTTATTATAGCCTTGGTGGAGGCTCACACAGGTGCCACCCAATCACCCCAACGAACCTTTCTGACTGCAAGCCCCTGCAGGAAGAGACCAGTCTACTGCAGGCAGGAAGGGGAGGTGTCGTAACACCACCCCCTCCATAAAAACAGTGTTCTACTAAGAACCACGAGCCAAACATAACAGTTAATGACACTTTAATATAGGATTTACAGTTTGTCTCCATTATTTGTCAAGTTGTGAATACATTACCTATAATCCAGAGGTGATACCATTCTCCTTCCTGGCTACATCCTCCAGGACATCTCTCCATCCCGCAACCCCAGCAACCTTGGTACCACAGGAGCAATTTAAGAGGATGAAGGAGAGGGATGAGCAGAGGAGAGCATGGAAAGGACAAACAATAAACCACATGGAATTAGGTGTCTAAGGACGTAGAGGACAGGGCGTCTGCTATTGTATTATCAAGGCCCTTAATATGACATATCTAAGGGCTGTGAGAACAATGCCCACCTCACTAGCCTCTGATTAGGGTTTTGCAGAGACTTCAGAAAGGTAAGGGGATTATGGTTGGTAAAAAACACCAACACAGATACCCCAGAGCCATCATAAGATCAAAATACTGCATCAGCTCTTTCTTGGTAGTAGGTGGAGGAAACTGTTGCATAGCCATGACTTTGGCCTGCACCAGACGGACTTGGCCTTGGCCCACCACCTTTCCAAGGTAGGTCACAGTGGCCATGGCAAATTCACATTTGGCAAGATTGATTGTCAATCCACTACAGCTGGATCTGAAATGGTGGATGCAGGAATGGTGACCAAAACCGGCTTTACAACTGGGGAGTCCTGCTGCGCTAGAAACACGAGAGTGATATGGCTTTAGGAGGTTTACATGGAACAGCTTTATAGATTTTCTCCAGCCAGGAGTTTCGATCAAATAATTTAGATCAGAGACTTGATGCACCACAGAAAAAGGACCACTGTATTTTGCCTGGAAAGGTGAAGTAACCAGGGGCAAAAGAGCAAGAACACGGTCGCCTGGACTAAACTGACGAACCTCAGCTCGCAGGTCATATATGTTTTTCATTTTTCCCTGTGAAATCTCAAGGTTTTGCTTTGCCATTTCACCTGCCCTTTACAGCTTTAGTCTGAACCCATTCACATAATCAATGAGGTTTTGGGGTGGTTCCTCTGGCAAACATCCATCTTGCAAAACTGCAAATGTCCAGCACACTTTATGCCCAAACACTAGATCATTCGGGCTAAACCCTGTGCTTTCCTGGACAACCTCACGAGCGGCTAACAGTAACCAGGGCAGCCCTTCCTCCCAGTCATCTGACAGTTCAGTACAATAAGCACGCAATAATGATTTCAGCGTTTTGTGAAAGCGTTCAAGTGCGCCCTGGCTTTGCACATGGAATGCTGTAGATTTGTTATGTTTTACATGCAGCTGTTTAAGCACCTGAGCAAACAGATTGGAAACCAAAGTGCAAATTACAAATTGGAACCTTGGTCAGACTGAATTACTTTAGGGAAACCGAATACTGAGATGAATTGAGTCAATGCTCTGACCACTGCCTTGGCCGTAATGGTCTGAAGCGGATAAGCAGCAGGATACCTCGTAACCTGACACATTACAGTCAACAGATATGTGTGTCCGGATTTGGACTGGGGCAGGGGACCCACAGAGTCAATAATCAAATGGTCAAAAGGCTGTCCAATTGCAGGGATTGGCTGTAAGGGAGCAGATTTAACAACCTGATTAGGCTTTCCAGTGAGCTGACAGGTGTGCCATGTTTTGAGGAAGAGAGCGACGTCTCGCTTTAAGCATGGCCAGAAGAAATGTTGCAGGATACGATCATAGGTTTCACGGATGCCAAGATGACCTGCCACATCTTCATGTGACGTGTGGAGTACTTTACTGCGACGGTTAGTAGGAACAACAACTTGGAAAATTGGCTCTCCTACAAACAATTCACCATGTGGCATCCACTTTCTAACCAATAACCCATCTAAGAGGAAATAACACTGAGCAGTATTTCTCACCTTTGACAATGGCACAACTCTGTGAAATAGCTCAGTTAAGGAAGAATCTACCTTCTGTTCTGCCACTAACTCAGCCTGAGAAACTGCTAGCTGGTCAACTGGCAACTCCAAACACTCTGGCTCCACTATATCCTGTGCAGCATGGCTGGCAGCATGGGTGACAGCACAAGCTGGGAAAATATAATTTGACTCTTGTGGCCTCACTACATTAGGCACACCATCAGCCCACACCTTGTCACCAGCTAAATCATTCCCCAAAATCATGTGCACACCTTCAACAGGCAACTGAGGACAGACACCAACTGGCACCTTATCCTGAACAAGACCACATTTGAGACTTCCTTGCTGCAATGGAACAAACAATGGAACCAGCCCCATTCCAAGAATGAGCACACAACCACTAGTATCAGTTTTTGTACGAAAATGGCAGCACAGACTCCATGTCTCTTAGAATCCTAATGGGAACCTGCTTACAACTTCCCACCAATGAGACCAACTCATCTGATGTGAAAGCAGAGTAATCAGCTGGAGGAGACACCAGGCCAGTATGGGACTGCAACTGATCAAATGCCCTTCGCTCCACAGATGACCTGACCAGAGCAGCCATAATGGTAGGTTTCACCTGACCAGAGGACCTTTTTGCTTTCAGTACGGGACACTCATTTTTCCAGTGCCCCCTCGCCTGACAGTACCTACATGTGCTGGAACTCACAGTTCCACCCTGCCTAGCATAACCAGACTTCTGAGGAGTTGCCTCGCCTATTGTTTTTGACCTCCCTTGCCTAGAGTAAGTGTCATTTCTATGGTGAACCTCTCCCTTCATGTGTTAGAACATATTCGTCAGCCAAGACTGCAGCGTCATTGGGAGGTTTTACTTTATGTTCATTTATGAATGTTGTGACACGCTCTGGCACTGAGTTTTTGAGTTGTTCCAAGACAACCAAATTACAAAGATCCTCAAATGTGGCAGCTTTAGATGCTATTAACCAGCGGTTAAACTGGGAAAGCAAGCCGCAGTCAAACTCTGTGTAGGTGTGATTGTCTAGTTTTTTCCTAGAACGAAAACGCTGCCAGTACGCCTCAGGCACAAGTTTGTACACTTTCAAAACTGCCGACTGTTTCATAGATTTTACTATCTGCTACACTCAGAGCTGAATAGGTCTCTTGTGCCTTACCAGTTAGAACACACTGTAGCAACCTAGTTCTGTCCAAATCTGGCAAGTGAAGCTTATTAACTAAATCAGACAGAGAAGCTCTGCCTTCTGTAGCTTTGCGACTGTCAGATCAGAACACATCTAAAAACTTACCCTCTTATACAAGCTCTAAATGATACTGCTGCACATCCAATTTTGCACATTCAGTTTTATGTTTGATAATTTCAATTTCTACCTCCTTCTCAAATCTCAGCCTCTCTAACTCCTGCTTTAATTGCAACTGCAACAATTCCTTTTGTTGCTCAAAAGTTAAAGTCCCTGGACTAGGCCCTAAACTAGTGTGGGACCCACAGTAATGTTGGACATATTAATGGACACTGGACACACCCCATTCTCATGTATTATTGTTTTTGTTGTTTTTGTTCATTATTATGTTCATTTGTAATCTGATACTGTATATGTCAATTTGCATTGCTTCTGCAGTATTTTAGGAGGTTAATTTATGGTTACAGTGAGTAAAACTCACACGGGCACTTTGGGCAGCTTAGGGGTCCTTTGGGTAAGACCCTAGAGGGCGCATGCGTCATTCAGTGGACCTAGATAGCAAAATGCAGTATGCAGCTACGTTGCGCTGATGTGCTTGTGTTTCTGTATTTTCAGGTGAGCAAAAGTGGTGAAAAGATGTTTAAAAGTAGCGACACAGATGTACAGTATAATGAATGTGTAAGAGTAATGGACTATCGGTAATGCAAATATGGGATTTGTATAAAATGAGTTCTAGTTAAAGTTAAATGAAAGAGCTTGTCGTTTGGAACAGTACTTCACCTAGCAATTTGCTAATAACGATGTCAGTAGTGTAACCACCTGTGGCCTACTAGAATATAAGTTGTGTGACTGTGCAGAACATTATCAGTATGAGTGTGTCTGGAAGGTTATAGCATTTTGTGTTTCATGCAAGTTCGAGTGAGCGTGAATGTTTATTGCATGTGTCATTCAGTGGACCTAGATAGCAAAATGCAGTATGCAGCTACGTTGCGCTGATGTGCTGAAGATCCGTGGATCTGACGTGCTGACGTGCTCAGGTGAACGTATTGTCTCATTTCCGGTTACCGGTGTTTCTGTGTTACTGATTGCAAAGTTCGCTGCTCCAGCTAAACCCAGTTAATTTTGATATTTTCTTTACTATAGCGGTTAATTACCCGCTATACATTTAAGGATACACTAGCTCTGTTTAAGCACTCATATCTGTCTCCTGTTAGCGACTTTCCGCTAATCCCACAGTTGTTTACACGCTAGTTAGTTGCTACTTTAGCTCAGTTAGCGATGGCGTCTCTCTCTCCTTCTCCCTCTCCTGCTCTCTTGCTCGGTGTGTCAGATGTTTAGTTACTCCTCTGCCTCCTTTAGCGATAATGGTACGTGTAACAAATGTAGTTTATTCACCGCATTGGAGGCGAGGCTCAGTGAGTTAGAATCGCGGCTCCGCACCATGGAGAGTCAGTCAGCCGTAGCTAGCCAGCCCCTAGCCGGTGCGAGCCGACCAGAGGCAGCTTCTGCTAGCCGTCTCCCGGCAACTCCCGAGCAGCCGGGAAGCCAGGGAGGCTGGGTGACTGTCCGAAAGAAGCATAGCCCTAAACCAAAGCCCACGGTTCACCACCGACCCGTTCACGTTTCTAACAAGTTCTCTCCACTCAGCGACACACCCGCTGAGAAACCAACTCTGATTATTGGCAGTTCCATTTTGCGAAACGTGAAATTAGCGACACCAGCGACCATAGTCAAATGCATCCCAGGGGCCAGAGTGGGCGACGTTCAATCCTATTTAAAACTGCTGGCTAAGGATAACCGTAAATATGCTAAGATTGTTATTCACATCGGTGGTAATGACAGCCGATTGCGCCAATTGGAGGTCACGAAAATTAATGTGGAGTCGGTGTGTACATATGCAAAAACAATGTCGGACTCCGTAGTTTTCTCTGGACCCCTACCTAATCTTACTAGCGATGACATGTATAGCCGCATGTCATCATTCAACCGCTGGTTGTCGAGGTGGTGTCCAGGTAATGATGTGGGCTTTGTAGATAATTGGCGGACTTTCTGGAGAAGACCTGGTCTGATTAGGAGAGATGGCATTCATCCCACTTTGGATGGAGCCGCTCTCATATCTAGAAATCTGGCCGAATTTATTAGTGGCCCAAAGCCATGACAACTCAGAGTTCAGACCATAGACTTAATACAGTCTGTGGTCCAGACCAGGAGGCAGAGTTGCAGTCCTACACGCTTCTCTGCGCTTCCATTAGAGCAGTTACCCACCCTAAACTCCACAGAGAGGTTGTCTGCCCCCAGACCACTTAAATTATTTAAATCAAAAGTAAACAGAAGAAGAGTTACACATAAAAACCTAATAAAAAGTAAAACCTCCACTGCAACAGTACAACAAAATAGGAGAATTAAATGTGGACTCTTAAACATCAGATCTCTCTCATCTAAAGCTGTTCTAGTAAACGATCTAATATCAGATCATAATATTGATTTATTTTGTCTTACTGAAACCTGGCTGTGTCAAGGTGAATATGTTAGCCTAAATGAATCCACTCCCCCCAGTCACATTAATACTCACATTCCTCGAGGCACAGGCCGAGGAGGTGGAGTTGCAGCCATCTTCGACTCAAGCCTATTAATCAAACCTAAACCTAAATTAAATTATACCTCGTTCGAAAGCCTTGTTCTTAGCCTTTCACACCCAACCTGGAAAACAGTACAGCCAATTCTATTTGTTATAGTGTACCGAGCTCCTGGACCGTATTCTGAATTTTTATCTGAATTCTCAGAGTTCTTATCAGGTTTAGTCCTTAAAACAGATAAATTAATTATTGTAGGTGATTTTAATATTCATGTGGATGTAGAAAATGATAGCCTTAGTGCTGCGTTTATCTCATTACTAGATTCGATTGGCTTCTGTCAAGAGTGTACATGAACCCACTCACTGTTTTAACCACACCCTCGACCTTGTTCTTGTTTATGGGATTGAAATTGAACATCTAATAGTCTTTCCACAGAATTCTTTTTTATCAGACCATTTTCTATTAACTTTTGAATTCCTATTACTGGACTACACGCCATTAGGCAAACATTCCTACACTAGATGTCTATCTGATAGTGCTGTAGCTAAATTTAAGGAAGTGATTCCATCGGCATTAATTCAGTTCCATGTCTCAATGTAACAGATGACTCCTATGCTAACTTTAGTCCCTCCCAAATTGATCATCTTGTTGATAGTGCTGCAGGCTCACTACGAATAACACTCGACTCTATCGCCCCTCTAAAAAAAGAAGATAATAAAACAGAGGAGGTTAGCTCCATGGTATAAACCAAGAAACCCTAAATTAAAACAAACATCGCGAAAACTTGAAAGGAATTGGCTGCTCCAAAGAATCACGCTTAGCCTGGCAAGATAGTCTTAAAATTTATAGGAAGGCTCCTCCAGAATGCCAGAGCAGCGCAATACTCATCATTAATAGAGGAAATTTAAGAATAACCCCAGGTTTCCTGTTCAGTACTGTAGCCAGGTTGACAGAGAGTCACAGCTCTGTTACATGTATTCCTATAGACCTCAGTGAATAGACTTCCATGAGCTTTTTTAAATATAAAATTCTAACTATTAGAGAAAAAATTCAGCACCTCCTGCACTCAGTTGGTACTGACTTATCTTCAAACACAGGAACCTTAGAAACAACTGTAAAACCTGTACATTTAGACTGCTTTTCTCCCATCAACCGTAATCAACTAACTTCCATGATTTCCTCATCTAAGCCATCAACGTGTCTCTTAGACCCCCTCCCAACTAGGCTGCTTAAAGAAATTTTACCCTTAGTTAGCACTTATGTACTAGATATGATCAATCTGTCCTTATTAAAAGGCTATGTGCCACAGTCCTTTAAAGTAGCTGTAATTAAACCCCTTCTTAAAAAGCCCACTCTTGATCCAGGGATTTTGTCAAATTATAGACCCATATCTAACCCTCCTTTTCTCTCTAAGGACCTTGAGAAAGCAGTCGCCAATCAGTTGTGTGACTTTCTACACAACAACAAGCTGTTTGAGGATTTCAGTCAGGATTTAGAGTGCATCATAGCACAGAGACAGCACTGGTGAAAGTTACAAATGACCTTCTAATTGCATCCGACAAAGGACTTGTCTCTGTACTTGTCTTACTAGATCTTAGTGCTGCATTCGATACCATTGACCATCATATCTCTATTACAGAGACTAGAATATTTTACAGTATAGGTACTGCACTAAGTTGGTTTAAATCCTATTTATCAGATCGATATCAGTTTGTACACGTTAATGATGAATCCTCTATGCACGCCAAAGTTAGTCACGGAGTTCCACAAGGTTCTGTGCTTGGACCAATTCTATTTACCTTATATATGCTTTCTTTAGGCAATATTATTAGGAAGCACTCCATAAATTTTCATTGTTATGCAGATGATACCCAATTATATTTATCGATCAAGCCAGATGAAACCAATCAATTAGCTAAACTTCAGGCATGCCTTAAGGACATAAAGGCCTGGATGACCTGCAATTTTCTGATGTTAAACTCAGACAAAACCGAAGTTATTGTACTTGGCCCCTAACACCTTCGAAACACATTATCTAAAGATATAGTTTCTCTAGATGGCATTGCCCTGGCCTCCAGCTAAACCGTAAGGAATCTTGGAGTTATCTTTGATCAGGATATGTCCTTTAACTCCCACATAAATTTTTTTTCAAGAACTGCCTTTTTTCTGACATAACATTGCAAAAATCAGGCACATCCTATTCAAAAAGATGCAGAAAAACTAGTCCATGCATTTGTTACGTCGAAGGGACGAGCAACTTCATTATCAGGGCTGCCCCAATAAATCTTTACAGACTCTCCAGCTGATCTCAGAATGCCAAGGCACGCTTACTGGACAAGAACCAGAAAAAGAGAACATAGCCGAAGATAGTTTCTTACACTGGCTCCTTGTAAAATCTAGAATAGAATTTAAAATCCTTCTCCTCACCTTCAAAGCCCTAAATGGTCAGGCACCATCATATCTTAAAGAGCTCATAGTACCCTATTACCCCACTAGAGCACTGCGCTCCCAGAATGCAGAGTTCCTTGTGGTTCCTAGAGTCTCTAAAAGTAGAATGGGAGCCAGAGTCTTCAGCTATCAAGCTCCTCTCCTGTGGAACCAGATCCCAGTTTGTGTACGGGAGGCGGACAACCTCCTCACATTTAAGAGTAGGCTTAAGACTTTCCTCTTTGATAAAGCTTATAGTAGGGCTGACTCAGGTGACCCTGAGCCCCCCCTTAGTTATGCTGCTATAGGCCTAGACTGCCGGGGGACTTCCTATGATGCACTGAGCTCCTTTCTCCTCCTCTTCCTCTCCATCTGTACGCCCTCATATCCCATCAATGCTTGTTATTAATTCAACTTCTTCCTGTAGTTGTGTGCTTTCTCCTCTCTCTCCTTCTGTTGCTTTCTGCAGGTGGTCTGGGTCTGTAGTTGCTGCCGCCTGCTGCCCCCATGCTCCTGCTCTGCACCCGCTGCTGCTATTGCTGTTGTTGCTCTTGTTATTAGTATTGCTATTATAGTGTTGCTCTTAGTGTTGTTTCCGTTGGTGTTAACATCAATGCCATTACCATATCTATGCTGTATTGAGCTGCTGTATGTTCTCTTTCCTCCTGCTCTCTCTCTCCCGCTCCCCCCTTCCCCTTCAACCCAACCGGTCGAGGCAGATGACCGCCCACCTTGAGCCTGGTTCTGCTCGAGGTTTCTACCTGTTAAAAGGGAGTTTTTCCTTGCCACTGTCGCATAGTGCTTGCTCATGGTGGGAACTGTTGGGTCTCTGTAAATATAAAGAGTCGGTCTAGACTTGCTCTATTCGAAAAAGTGCCCTGAGATAACTTTGTTATGATATGGCGCTATATAAATAAAACTGAATTGAATTGAATTCTGCTGGTCATTTATGAGATACTATGGGTCATTTTGGTGGTTCTTGTGTTTATCGAGGAGGTTCTAGTGGTCATTGGAAAGATTCTAGGGGTCCTGCAGGTGGTTCAAGTGGTCCTTAAAGAGGTTCTAGTGTTCAATGGGGAAGTTCTACTGGTCAATGAGGAAACTATGGGTCTTTCTGGTGGTTCTTGTGTTCATTGCGGTGGTTCTAGTGGCCACCGAGGTTCTACAGGTGCTTTAAGTGGTTGTTGTGGTCACTGTGGTAATTCCAGTGGTTGTAATATTCACTTTATGTCTGATAAAGCCACTGTACCTGCTCAGCATCAAACAGCAGACACAGTTAGAGACTAGCTGGTGGAGAAAGTGGAACATCTAGCAGCTACAGAGACAGACATTTCTATTAGGATTTGAGGGAGACTAAACTGGAGCTAAAAGGAAAAAAAGTTGAATTACAAAAGTAAATCTTACCTTCAACATAGAGTTTAGCTGTAGTAACTGCAGAGCCGGCCATGAAGGTGTACTCTGCGCTGTCTCCAAAGTGAACATTCCTGATGCTCAGAGTGTGAGTGAGCTGTTTGCAGCGAGCCTGGCATCTGTCCGTGGATCGGATCTCCACGCCATTTTTCAGCCATTTGTGCGTGATTCCCTCGTAGTTGACGTTCACTTCAAACGTGACCGTGTCTTTCTCCTGAGCGTTCAGGTTCTGCAGCATCGTTGTGATGAGGATGGCTGGAAAACAACAAAACTGATGGTAAGTTCACCGAAACTTTCAGACATCTTTCAGACGAAAGATTAGATGAACGGTGCTAACACTATGGAAAAACAATGCCCTCAATATCCCTTAATTAACCCTTAATTTGCCCCTGAAAACACAGAAAACACCTTAATCTAAATCAAGGTGTTTGGAAATTTGAAAACCTAAACCCCTTACAAACACCTTAATTTCAAAAGGCCTTAAAATGCAAATTGAGAACAATTTAAGATTTTAATTTACACATTAATTTGAAACATTTTTCATTAACAGTCAGTTTATGGTGTTATTAGGGTTGGTATTTTGGTTAATGTAAGAAATATTCTGATTAATTATTAATTATATTTTAGGGGATTTCCCCAGATTTGGGCTAAATGAATGATTAATATAATTTAACATATTACCAGTTTTGAAAAGGTTTTCTACATGAAATAAGCTATTTCAAAAGGTAAGAAACTTAAAAAATTGGTTAAATATTTCAATGAATGTGTAATTGATGTGTAAGTCATGTACCCCTTAAAATCGACTTAATTTATTAATCAAGGGGTTTTGAAATTAAAATGTTACTAAAGGGTTTAGTTTTCCAAATTACTGGACAAATGAAGAGATGTCTTACTGTCAACCACCTTGTTGTTTCATTGTGAATAGCAACAGAATCCATTATTGGCTAAAGGTTGTTTGCCCAACTTTCAATATGTTTATGGATTAATTAAAAAAAATGAAAATCAAATGTCTCCTGCTGCTTTAAATCTTATTTGGAAATCATCCACGTTGCCGTTAGTGACAGAAGTTACGGGGAAGAACTCACGGCTAACGGTGAGCGTTGCAGAGACCCTGTCGTTCCCGCAGAAGAAGGTGTACTCTGCAGAGTCATCCCTGCTGGTGTTCATGATCTTCAGCTGGTGCAGTTTTCCCTGAACCACGATCCTGAACTTCTCGCTCATCTCGATCTCCACGCCGTCTTTCAGCCAGGTGGACGGCACGTTGAAGTGAGAAACTTCACACTCGAACGTGGCCACCTGGGTCTCTGGGACGTTCACACTCTTCAAGGGTTTGGTGACACGCAGGGCTGAGGGGAAAATGTGAGGAGAAAATATAAGTTTCAACATATTTTATCCAAATATGCACATACAGCTCTTTTAGAATGTTATCTTCACAAATGAGAAGGGTCAGTACAGTCCCATACCTTAAAAAAAGATATGCTATAAGTGAAAGTGAAATGAAAAGAGTTACCAAGAAGTCACCCTTTTAAGAGTAGCATCATATGAAAAAATATAGTAGGGTCCAACTTGACGAGTCAGCTAATGTGCCATCAAAGATTAGCTTGTTGCATAAGGTGGTATTGTGTCACTGAAGTTACGGTAATGTTAACTTGAGCCTGAGCAGGAAGGAGTAAAAAATACAATACACGGTTTGTCCAACAGGCTAACTCCACCTGTACTTTAGCTAACGTTGACCGGTTTAGCCTTGTTTTTATTGAGCTATTTTTGTATATCTTTCACAGCTTACACTCTAAAAGAAGCAATATTAAGCTAGTTTTTAGCTTTGGCCGTACTAGCACAGTTGTACTGTTGGCATTCCCTGAATCTGGATGTTAAAAACTTACTGGCAGTTGATACTCTCAGCTCAACACACATAACATTCCTAAACACAGTTTAATTCAATTCAATTTTATTTATATAGTGCCAAATCATAACAGAAGTAACAGCACATTTCATATAGAGCAGTTGTAGACCTTACTCTTTATAATAATTTAATTCTTTCATTTAAATTAACTTAATCCTTCTAAGTCATTTTCATACACTTCATTTTCAAAGACTGCTAATGTGCCATGCTGTGCTAACACTTACACTCGACAATGAGGCGAGCGATGCACTGGAGGTGGCCCACCACAGCAGTGTACTCTCCCTCTATGCTGTTGTCCACATCCTGGACGATCAGTTTGTGGGTCTTCTTCTCAGAGAGCATCATGTAGTGCTCGTTTTGCCTCAGCTCCACATTTTTGAACATCCATTTCACAGGAATGTCGTCCTCGGAGATGCCCACCTCAAATACGGCAGTTGCACCCAACAGGGATGTCACGTCCTTTGGCTTCTTCAGGATCTTGATGGCTGTCGGGAAAATATTTTACAGATTTACAGTTAGTTCTATAACAGTTTACTTTGGAACTGTACTTATTTTTAGGAATCTGAAATCTTGTGTTTCTTTGAAAAATGCGTGGTTGCTTACTTTCAACATTCAGCCTGGCGCTTGCAGACAGTTTTCCTAGTTTGAAAGAGTAAACAGACTCATCCTGTGAGGTGCAGTTCATGATCTTCAGGGTGTGAACTGTGCCTTCAATAGTGATCTCATATTTATCACTGGGCTGGATCTCGACACCATTTTTGATCCACTGCGCTCCCCTCACGTCCTCATGGGTCAGCTCCAGGTTGAACATGGCTTCCTGAGTCTGGACCACATTCAGGTTCTTCAGGGTCTTCTTGACCTTCACAGCTGTGGAGACAAACATTGTTGTTAATCTATGGTTTGGTCATTTGTGTGTTAGTGGGTGGCTTAGATTACTTGCTCTCAACCTGAGGGTTGCAAGTAGCCATTTCTATGGACAGATATTTGTCAGCAAATCAAATTTGAATAAGATAAATCTCAATTTGCATTTAATGATTTGAGCTGAGCTAACAAAGAAACAGCTAGCCCTCCCCAAACGAGTAAAAGTAGGCCTTCCAGGTACTCCAAAATTGCCTTATTTGCATGATGTATCTTGTTGGCGAGTAAGCTAGTCAAGAATCCATCCAAGAGTTAGCTGGGTTTTGTTTTCAAAGTCAGATTTAACTTTCTATGATACTGTATCCAGGAAAAAAACAAGCATAGATTCAATTGATTAAAGGAACTTATACTCTGTTTGTTCAGTCCTTGGATATACTGTCAAAAATAAGATTTACTGTAGATCAAACTTTAATAACTTGATATATATTATAAATTATATTAAATTTTATTTCAATACCTCAAATATCTGTCCTTCGATAGTTCTTTTATAAAGAATTTAAACAGGCTTTGTTCTGTATGTGTCTATTTCATAAATCCTGGACCTACCCTCGACTTTCAGGGTGGCTGAGGTCTTGGAGGTGGCGACCTGATAGGTGTACTCTCCAATGTCTGTGGCTTTGGTGATGATGATGATGAGGCGTCTAACGGCACCATTCACCTCGCTCAGCGTGTTCTCGTTGAAGTCGATGGGCTGGCCGTCTTTCAGCCACTTGCCCTCAGCAGAGGGGTTGGCTACTTCACAATCTAGCACAGCGGTCTGGGAGTCTGCCACCACCAAGTCACGCAGTGGCTTCTTGATAGCGCCACCTGGTGACAGGAGATAGTTCCAGTGAGTTAATGCTTAGTCCAGTCAGGACCACAATGTGTCAACTTGCTATAGAAACCAACTCTGAGATGCTGAATAATCTTGATCTTGAAAAACTTTTAAAAAACATAGCCCAGCTTACCTGATACGGTGAGTGAAGCACTGCACATCTTCTCACCAGCAGCAAACATGTACTCGCCCTCTTCGTCCTTCATTGCGTTCATGACAGTCAGGGTGTGGCAATTGTTCTTGGACTCCATCTTGTACTTGCTGCCGGCTTTGAGAGGCTGCCTCTTGAATGTCCAGAAGGCATCAATGCCCGGGTGAGAAACCTCGACTTCAAATGTGACGTTCTCAGACTCGGAGCACTCCTTGTCCTTCATTGGTTTAACGATCTGGACAGCTGTGGAGACGGAACAAGAGTTAGACCAGTTAACTAATGATGAACTAGTCATCTTTCATATTCATGACAATAAACGTTAACAATCAAAAAGATCAGTTTTGTTTTGGTCATTTGACATTGATCCTCACTTTCACAGGAAATGTAATAATTAAAGTGTCCAGCAGATAGAGCTGTCTGAGTGAGTCAGATCAGCTGTTTCAGCAGGTAGCAGCAGCTCCTGCATACTAACTGTCCAGGTAGGACGAAATGGTGTAGTCAGTGTAATTCTGTATGGATCATGTTCACGTTTTACATGAAAAGGTCCAAGTATAAATAAAGTATAAATACTGCAGTGTGATTGTTCAGGTTAAAGCCGACTGAAGAATGTGGAGTTTTGTCATTTCCCTTCAGAATACGGCCTCAGAATCACATTCTCCCTACTAGGCCTGTATGAACTGTAAGTTCAATAACTGACACTAAATGTCTTTCATGTATTATTCCAGACACATAGACTTTTTTGGTAGGGTAGGGTTTAAGGTCATTCAATCATTTTAAATGTATTACTACCAAGGAATATATCACTGTTCCCATGCTAAACATCCTGCAGGTATTTTTTTCCAAGAAATGGGTAAAGATTTTGCTGAGAATTCCGAGGAAATATCAGGATCTCATTTCCTCCCCTGGTTTCAAGAGTGAATCTAAAGCTGCAAATCTTCGATTCTGTTGTGTTTTCTAGTTCTAAATTCTAAAATCCTTTTTAATTACCTTTTTCTTAAATTCGGCATCTATGAACACATCCCTCTCACAGTGGGAGATATTTTGCTTTGATGTGTTTTGAATGTGACAGAAAATCTGTTTTTGAAACTTTAAGTCAGGACAAGGATGAGTTCTCGTTACTGACTTTGTATTGGTGTAATAACAGAATTTCCCTTGACAAATACAGATCATTTCATCATTTTACCTAAAATGTATTGAAACAATGAATGCATGATTCTGTTTATGTATAAATCATATAAAAGTACTAAAATAACAGTCCTGTTGATGACTAATGGTCTTTGTAAGTCAACACATACTTAAACCTCATTCAATCTTTCCTCATAAAACTTACTCTGAACAGAAAATCTGCAGCTGGTGTCAGTTCGGCCAACCACCAGTTTGTACTGTCCTTCATCAGAAGCGTAGGTCCTGTTGAAGACCAGACGCTGCTTGGCTCCCTTTGCCACCATCTGGATTCGGTCGCTGGGAATCAGCAGTTTGTCGTTGTGGTACCATTTGACTGAACTGACGTCCTGAGCTGAGATCTTGGTCTCCAGGACAGCCTTGGTGCCCTCAATGGCACTAGTGTCCTTCAGTGGGATCAAGATGCCAATTGCTGCAACATGAGATGAAATCTTTTGTTTGTAACATTTTATTTTGGAATACTAAATCCTTTAGAAAAACGACATGCATCTAAGGTCTCTTACTCTGAATGACCAGCTTTGCAGAGGTTGAGATCGCCTGAGCGGGAACCACAAAGGAGTACATTCCAAAGTCGTCCTTGTTCGTGTCTTCAATCAGAAGTTTGTGGATCTGTTTGTCGATAACAATGTGCACACGATTTGAGGCTGTGACTGGCTGCCCATTCTTCATCCAGTTTCCTTCAACATTCTCCTGGGAGAACTTGACCTCCAGCTGAGCGATGTCGCCCTCGCAGACAGTCAGGTCAGACAGAGGCTGTATCAGGGTCACCGGACGCACTGAAATACCAAAACAAACGTGTTAGGCACTGGATATGACCAGAATAAAAGTCAAAGTAGTGCTTTCTAGGGGCTGCAGTATTATTTAGATCCCAATATATAACATTGATGGAAGGAACAAGCAACATAATGAAGATTTTGCTATTTTAACAGCCTTTAGATTATGAGGTACCTTGTGGTGTTACAAGAAAGCACATGAAATGTCAAAAATCTAAAGGGTTCACCCTGTGGGGAGCAGGAATGTTCTCAGTAAATGTCATGGCGATCTGCCCGTTTGATTTCAATTTTTTTTTTTGTGCATACAAGTGAAAGAAAGTTCAGAAGGTCACAAAACTCATTAGCAGTCACCCTCTGTAGATCATGATCTCCAATACCAAATTTCACAGGAATCTGACCGGAAGTTGTCAGAATGTCTTTCTTTGGAAGACATTTTTGGATGGACTGACAGGCTTTGACCAAGCTATAAGCTCCAAATTTACTACAAAAGTACAAAACATATAGTTACTTCAATAACTCACATTTCATCTTCAGTGAGGCACTTGTCTTGAACTCCCCCACTTTGAAGGTATATTTTCCCTGATCCTCCTTCTTCACGTCTTTGACAGACAGGGTGTGTCTTCCACGGCGGAAGGACATGACATATTTACTGCTGGGAGAGAGCAGCTTTTCTCCAAAGAACCAGATGCCTTCAGCATCCTCTCGAGACACGACACACTCAAACTCTCCAGAGTATGTCTCAGGCACCTCTGTGCTCTCCAGCTGCTTCAGGATCTCCAGTGGGGCTCCTGTTTATTATATAATACAGATGGTATGTCAATAACTACAGTTTTAGTGAATAGTCAATGATACACACGGACACAGTGGTGACAGAAACCCATGTTAACCCGTATTTATTGTTGCCAGTTCAATAGTATTTGTCTTTTATTACCAGAACTATCTTGTGCACACCTTAGCAAAGACATCAGGGAGGGGAAGTCAGGGGAAGTTGTATCGCCTTAACAAGGACATTATCTGGTAATTATGTATCAATGCTGTGTCTCTTTCATAATGTGTGGGCTTGCTGCAAAAAAACAAAAAGCTCATCTGCCCTTTTAAGATGATAGCATGGTGTGTTTCGGAAACTTAAGCTAATTTATGGACGCTATTTAGATAAGGTATCTACATTTAAAAGTTCTTCCTACACAACAACACAACAAGATTTTATAATATTCCCTGCATGGCTAGTGTCAAGGTTTGCCATTCTGGCAGCAGGGAGAGGACCCAAAATGCAGACAGGCGAGGAGGCTGAATAAGTCCAAGGATTTATTGGCATAAACTCACACGAACTCAGGAACAGACACGCAGGGAATCATCATCCATAACACACGAGGAATCAAACACAGGGAAACACACATCAGCAACAATGACTTGACAAAGAACAAAAGGAGAGGACCGGTATATATATGGGAAGAAACAACGAGGGAAACAGACACAGGTGAGTAATGAGACACAGGTGAAAACAATCAAAACCGGAGGGAAAACAAAGACAGGAAATAAAGGGCACACAGGGAAACAAGAACAGTAATTTCAAAATAAAACAGGAAACAAGACAAAACACACAGAGTCCTAGGGATCATGACAGCTAGAGGCAGAATTTGCAAATTTTCTAACTGTGGCTGAGATTAAGTTTAAGTTTTAAGTTAAAGTTTTTTAAAAGCTTTTATGTGACCTCGCAGTATAAAAGACCTGTTCAAAGCTAGGAATCAGTTCAGATGTGTAGTTACATGTGATATGCACATATTTGTCCATCATCTCTGTAGAAATAAATTCATGTTTAGGTATTGTCCTCATTGACTGTAGCCAGTCATTAGAACCCACCTTCAACATTGAGTTTGGCAGTTGTCCTGACGTCATCGTCTACAACAACACAGGTGTATTCTGCATCATCCCTCATGTCAATCATCAGCACAGACAGGAAGTGAACCTTTCTGTCAGAGTGCATCCTGTATTTGTCTCCGGAGAAGATCTCCATGTTATTCTTCAGCCATTTGACCTTGACAAAAGGCTCATTGGTTTCACACTCAAAGGTAGCCATAGTGTCCTTCTCCTTTGCATTGATGTCGTCCAGATTCTGTGTGAAGGTGATGACTTGCTTTGCTGAAAAAATGATAACAAAACCTTTGTTAGAAACTACACAATTCAAATGCAGAATTACATGTAAATTGTAAGTCCAGAGTTGTGTTACCTTGCACCAGCAGGAAAGCATGGCCTGAAGTCTCTCCAGCAGTGTTCGAAGCTTTAACCATGACACTAGCAGAATCCTCCGCTCTGACATCTCTGATCACCAGTTCACAGACATGATCCTCAGGCCAGTACCAGTAAATACGGTCAGACTTCTCCAGCTGAACACCATTCTTGAACCACTGGCACTCAGGTTCTGGTCTGCCGACGACTCTGACTCTGAACTTAACTTCATCGCCCTGTGCGACTGTCTGGCTGGTAATACGCTCCAGGATCTTAGGAGCTTCCATGCTGGCTGAGAGCTTGACCCTTTCTGGTTTTAGAGGTTTAGCTGTAACCTTGCGGCGCTCCTCCTCCTTCTTCTTCTCAGCCTCCTCTTTCTCCTTGGCACGGTGAAGCAGGTCCTCCTTTGTTTTCCTCAGCAGATCCTCATAGGACTCATCCCTCTTACGTGACTTGAGCTCCACCGCAGTGATGGACTCGTAATAGCCTTCCTCTGTCCTGCGCTTGAACTTACCCCTCAGTTCTTCCGAC
Organism: Macquaria australasica; assembly: GCA_005408345.1. NCBI lineage: Eukaryota > Metazoa > Chordata > Actinopteri > Centrarchiformes > Percichthyidae > Macquaria > Macquaria australasica. Next base: position 23,897 of record SEMN01001268.1, read on the forward strand.
TCCTCTGTGGCTTTCTCGTGGACGATTCTCTGGGCCTTCTTGAGCTTGACCACCTCTTTCAGCTGAGAGTCCTCTGCGGGTTTCTCAGCCTTCACCACCTCGAATGATGTTTTTCCAGGTTCAGGTGCCTCAGCTGCCTTAGCCTCTGGGGCACGGCGCAGATGAGTTCTGAAGTCCTCTTTCTGCTGAATCTCCAGCTTCACGGTGTGTTCAGCTGAGCCTAGGTTGTTGTCAGCCACCACTTTGACTTCTCCTGAATCATAGGATTTGATTTCAGTGATCTCCAGATAGTAAATGCCATCATACCGAAGTCTGTATCTCTTGCTTTTGCGGATAAGTTGTCCATTGAGGTACCAGTTAACCTTGGGTGCTGGATAACCAGTCACTCTGCAGCGGAATCGGGCTGTGTCGCCCTCCTTAACACTGACTGGTTCAGGAAGAAGAACAATCTCAGGTTTCATTTTCTCAGTTTCTTCTTCAGCAGTAACTCCATAAGGTCCTCCCTCATGAGCCAAGCGTTCCATCTCATCGATTCTGTGCACTCCCTTCCTGCCTTCTGGAAGCTGTGTTTCCTCAACAAGACCCTTCTCATCTTTGACAACTAGGGTGGCCGAGGTCTGGTCAACTCCGTACTTGTTGGTAGCTCTGCAGGTGATGACGCCACTGTCTCTAGCATAAGCAACTTCATAGTCAAGACTGCAGTAGCCAAATTCGTTGACCATGCGCAACCTGTTAGCAGCTTCCAGGGGTTTGCCATCATGCAGCCACTCCACTACCATCGTGGGGTCACCAATAGGGGTCAGTCTGCACTCAAAATGAGCTGGACCAAAACGCTTCATGCGGACAGAGGTCAGCTTCTTCTTGAACTGTGGTTTCTGCTGCTTCTCTTTATCGTAAAGGTCGCCCTCCTCCCACTGCTCTTGACCATATCGCAGATGAAGGGGCTCCACCTCTGGAGGGGCGATCTCCTTGGCTTTGTAGGTTCCTTTGGGAATAATGAGCTTCCTCTCTGGTTCAGGTTCAACATAGTCCACCTCAACATTGACTCTGCAGCGTGTGGTGTCTCTGCCAGCCTTGTTGATGGCTGTAGCTGTGTACCAGGCGCTGTCTGTGCCAGCTGCTGAGGGAATCTGGAATTTGGCCTCTCCTCTGGTTCCTTCAACCCTGGAACATTGATTTGTCATATTAGAATATCTTTAACATTTGGATTTTTACTACAATGCAAAATTACAATTGCTTTGATGAATACTTTGGAACCAGACTCATAAATTCAAACAATGGCAGTTCATGTAAAAATGCAGTCAGCCTCTTCCAGCTTACAAGGTCACACAAGCTGATTGGATTCTACCTGTCCAGTGCCAAATGGTCTCAAAGTAAGTGACTGGTGAAGCGAGTGAGACATCAAGCAAGCCAAAGAGATATTTAGAGATAAATATTTTTCTCAGCTTGGTAGACCAAACAAAGATTTGTCTTGTGTCTTACTTGTTCTTGTTGTTTCTTTTCATATAAGACATACACAAATATATATATAATACAAAAACTATATTAATTCTTATTCTTGTTATCGGTTTTTAGGTAATCAAAATAAACAACTCAAATTACTTCATTAAATATAAATCAAAGTTCAAAATATTGGATGAATTGTTACATTTTCAGATAGGGATAGGGAAAATTGAGTATAAACATTGGGTGCCACTCCTACAAGCATGTTTGTGTAGTGGCAGTTAGCTCACTTATTTGGCCATCATTATAAAAATTTGAACATCTATTGTACCTAAATATGTCATGAAGCCTTCCTAAATATAAATACAAAATAACTCCAACAGTGCTGTGGGTTTACTGTCAACACAGTTTGGGTGCCAGAGAGCCAATTTATAAATACTGATAATACAACTATTATAAACATACCTGATGTTTGGGTGCTTGTGTGGTGTGATAATGTCACTGTTTTTCAGCCAGACGATATCAGGCAGGGGATTTCCAATGGCTTTGACAGCCAGTTCAACGAGAGTGCCTTGCTTTACACTGATGTTCTTTAGCTTTTCAGTGAACTGGGGACGCACCAAGGTTTCTTTAGCTGAAAAACAAAGAAAAAAAATCATCAAGAAACCTTACAGTCATTAAATGTTCATAAGCATCCTCTTCAAATAAGCTCAAACAGTGTTCATAGAATGTCCAAGGTGAGCTGGAGTCTTACCATCAACAGTGAGAGTGATGGAGATGGATGACCGTCCAGCTCTGTTCTGAGCAACGACTGTCCACTCTCCAGAGTCATGCGGCATGGCCGGGGCAATGATCAGGGATTGAGTACCGTCCTCTTTAACCACTATTTTATGGGTGTAGTCGCTAACCACTTGTTGTCCTGAGGAGGTGATGTACGGATTTTGATTATTGTGAGGTCATCAAATCTTATTCAAGAACACCTTAATCAAGATTTATCTATATTTTACTCACCGTTGTGGAACCAGTATGTGTCGGGCATGGGTCTGCCAACGACCTTCAGGTCGAACCTGGCAGTTTGCCCCTCAGAGCATTTACATGAGGAAGGCTTCATGACAAACACAGGCTTGTAGAGTCTTTCCAACTGAGCCTCGTCTGTCTCGTCAAGCCTGCGAGCAGGAGAACGTCCAGGTGAACGGCTAGAAGAACGACCAGGAGAGCGGCTCAGAGAACGAGGAGATGTGGACCTGAGGAAGAAGCAGAGTCGTCAATACCCAGGTGTCCACAGTTCTACACCTTAGAAGTATATTTCAGTCCTTTGAGTGAGACCTTACCTGATCCTCTGCACTGCTGGCTGCGGTGTGTATCTCTGAGGTGTTCCAGCTCTGGATGGCTCTACGTAGAGCTTCCCAGAGCTGACGGTATTTCCTTTCATGTTGGTGGCGAAGGTGGTGTACACACCTTCATCCTCTGGCAGAACCACGGGCAAACGCAAGCTGGCCCGTCCATCCGGAAGAACGTCCATCTGGTAACGGTCACCAGGTCGGATACGTTGGCCATCTTTGAACCAAGCAATCTGGTAAAAGACAAAATGTCATTGTAAGACCACTTTGGATACAAATGTGCAATTCTGAACTCTATTTTACAATTTTCACATGAGCTTTTTATTTTAGTTCAACAAAGACAATTTATATAACGGAAACCTATTTCTAAAAATTTCAGTACCTTGGGGAGCGGCATTCCAGCCATCTTGCAGTGGAAAGTGACGCCCATTCCTTCCATGATCCTGTAGTTTTTGACAGGGGTGTCAAAAGTGGGCTGCACAGCCTCGGTGGGGGCGGCGGTCACCATCAACTCTCCATCCTCTGTCACTATCTCTTTGTAAGTAATCTTCATAATGCGGAGTTCAATCTCCTGGATGATCCTCTGCTCAGTGGCAGAAAGATGGAATTCCTGCAGATGAGATGGGATGTTAAAAGTTTGAACGTGACATGTGCTCAGGTACTCAGGAGTAATTTCATTCTTTTAGCGGTGACTGCCAATCAATAATCATCCGATCACTGCTGGCTAATTATCAAAATATTGGCAAAGCCCTAGTTGCCAAGCAAGCCCAAGGGGGGTTAGGGTTGGGGGTAGAAATGGAAGAACCATTACAAATCATGGGAATAATTAGGGATATTACCACTGTTCAAACTAACAACTCAACCCTGACCACATGACATGTTCTGAAAGTGTTTCCATTATTGCTACAACTTTGACTTTTGTCTATTGTTTTCTTCATGTCTTTCTACTTAGCATTGCAGCCTTTCCTTGGTGATTGCAGATTAATGAAAGATTCTAGCAAGGCTGGAGTGCCAACTAGGCAAAGCGGGTCCCCAGACCCTCAGGGGCCCCATAAGGCCTGGGATTACTATGTGTATAATTTGTGCACCACTAAATTACAATATCAACTGCAATCAATATTGACAAAAGCCTCTAAAGAGCTCCTGTAGTATTGCCTAATCTAAAGGTCCCATAGAAGGTCCCGCTGTCAAAAACTAAATATCTTCATTATTTAATTTTATGTTATGTTGTTCCTATTTCTGTATAAATCTTTTAAATCTGTTTACTTGAGGGTGACAGGATGCATAGACAGCATTCAGAGAGGTAGTGGTGGTGGTAAGGGTTGTCAAGTTTGCCCCCCTAGTTAGTTAATCTGATATGTAAAGTTCCAGGTTCCCGTGACATACTAACATCGTCCAAAACCATTACACAGCCTCCAGTTGTGGCTAATGATGCTCCTACCTGTCCAGAGATAATGGTGGTGGTCATCTGCTCCATCGTCGTAATGACAACAGGGGGAACATCTCCCACTTTAGGCTCCTGCACCACGGCTGTCAATTCAGTCTTAAAGGTTGCTTCCTGTTTCGTCATGTAGGCTTCATATTCCTCTGTTAGCAAAACAAAGCATTTCACTTTACGTGAGCTCAGGCATCTTATTTTATTGACTGAACACACACTGACATCAGACAAGAAAAAGTTCTTTGCAATTCTTGTTCTGAAGACCTTGTAGACATCTTCCAGTCTGATCTCTTTTTCTCTTTGCTCTCCATCTTACTTCATTAGGAAGGTAGATTTTATTGATGCAGATGTTTACGCACCTTCCTCCAGCAGACTGGCAGAGGCCGAGACCTCTCCAAGCTGGTTCTTGGCAAAGACGTAATATTCTCCGGCATCATCAGCGAAGGTCATGGAAATCTCCAACTTGCATTCTCCAGTGTCCTTCTTGTAGGCAACTTTGTATCTGATGGACGGTGAAGGGGAAAGAGCATGTTAAAGGTGATTCAATGATGATTCCTGCCCCCTAGAGGCTGCAGTGTTCATTACAGACACAATCTGAACAAACTTCATTCAGATGATTGATCTAATCTTATAGTCTTGCAGGAAATGGAGCTAAAAATGTAATCTTCTTGCTGAGGGTGGTGCAAGAGAAAAGGTGACGGGCTCCTTAAAATTGCGATCAGGACATTTCATGATAATTTTCCTGTTTGATTTGGGAAATATGGCATGATGGTGGCGCTAGAACAAACAAACACTTTTGTTTTATACTGGTAGTCTTTTATGCCCCTAGGCCACCAGTATGATCCCCAGATTTCCACTGTGTAATTTTATATGCTGTATGTTTTTGTCTGTGTTGGTTTCTTAACATCTTTGGACCATGTAGAAAAATAACACATTATCCCTTGGGTTTAACCGAATCCAATCCATTCAATTTTATCTTTTATTTTACCTATAAGACATTTTAAGGTTAAAATTGTCTTGTTCCACACTGTCTGGCAGTAAAATATAGTAAATATAATACTCTGTATCAGCTTGTTTTATATGATGTCTACACTGAGTTTCATATTAAAACCCAAGACTTAATGTTTTCAAGGCTGCACATTATAGATGTCTTGTGCATCATTTTCGACACATTTCCGCAAATTCCAGCCTGACACATTTAGAAATGTTGAGGTTTCCACAAAAATTCTGAGGTTCTGTGGGTTTGTAATAAGTTTGTCATTACTGACCCAGACACAGACCCAGCAGTAGTTTTTAAGATATTACATACCTGTATCCGGTAGTGAGCGGTACGCCGCTCTTCTTCCAGATGATGTGTGGTTTGGGGCTTCCTCCGACCTGGCATTCAAACAGGACACTTCCTCCTTCCACCAGCTTCTGGATGATCGGCTTCTTGATGAAGAAGGGAGCGGCAGCAGCAGTATCTGACTCTGCCTCTTTGGCTTCTTCGGTTACTCTGGAAATACAAATATCTTTTTAGGATAACTGACCGAGCTGCACCGCAAGCTATATTTAAGTCTCAACAATTAAAAAATACAGAACCTGAAGAATCCTACATTTTTATCAATGTTGATCAGGTAGACTATGTTTATCAACCTGCACTATATCGATTTATGTTGCAAACTTTAAAAGGAGTTTTGATTGACTCACAGTTTCTCAGCAGTTTCAACATGTTCAGGGACGACAGCGATCTCCTCTCTGCTCTCGATGTCCTCAGACACTGGAGGACAAAGACAGGGTTAGTCTCGAGCAGGAGGCAGCATGTGCAGGTTTAGTGAAGGATAAAATATAAACTGAAAACAGAAGAGGCCCCACAATGGAAACCTGAGGGTCTCACTAAGTAATTGCATATTCAGAGGGACATTGAAAATGTCCTATATGATGTAAACCAATTGATATTTTGTATATTGATGATTTTTCTCCTGTTTTACTGTTTGTACTGACCCTGGACGAGCAGGTAGCAGGAGGTGCTGATGGTTCCCGCCTCGTTTGTGGCAGTGCAGGTGAAGCGTCCGCTGTCTTCAGCGAACGCCTCGCGGATCACCAGCTGGGCAAATCCGTTCTCGTAGCTAATCTGGAAATCAATGGAGCTCTCAATCTTGTAGTCCTCTCTGAACCACATGATGACGGGTGTGGGCTGACCGCTGATCTGGCACTCCAGGGTCACTGACTCGCCCTCTGTCACATTTGTGTTCTTCAAGCCCTGCAGAGAAAACACAAGTATTAGTCAGAAAATGTCACTTTCCCAAAGGGGCATGAATATATTTTGTATGTATATTTTTGAGGAGAACTAAGCCACTTACAGACATCAGTGTGGGCGGGACCACGCCACCGCCTGCAGATGGTACAGCTGCTGCCTCCACCACCTGTCGTATAGTCACAGATTTGTCAGAACACTACAGTTGAACAAAAAATGCACTTATTTCTAAAATCCACGACATGGACATAACATAGCAAACACACATAGGACAAAACTTTGAACTTGCTGTCCACATCCAACATATAAAGAAAAGTGACAATGACAAAGCACAGAAAGATGGAGGGGAGGCTGGATGGGCTAGAGAGGTGAGAATTAGGCTGTCAATAGCATCAACGAGCATGTTAAAGTTTTTATTAGAGGGATATTAAATCCTGGACTTTCACAGAAATCAAGAAAACCGGACTTCTAAAAAACTAAACTAAGGGTTTAGGAGCGGCTCACAATGATTGCAATTTTCTTTATATCTCACAACATGAAAACACAACACATTTTTTATTTAAACTTAGTAGTGGGGATAGTAGGCGGGATAAAAATGTAAATTTTGGGGCGGTGCTATAATCAAAAGGGCCATTAAAATCAAAAGGGTTCAAACTCTGGGAAGTAGAACAATTCGGCTCCTTAGATTTGAATTTCTTGCAAAAAAAAAGTAGATATTTTGTTGTTGATATCAGTTGGTGGCACAAGAAAAAAGATCAGAGTCATTAAAATAATCATTTTCTGGGGACCATGAGTAATTTGATGCTTTGGCAACATTGTTTTTGAAACTTTCATGCCAATAAAGCCTTTTGAATTGAATTGAATTGAAATTGAGTATGCACAGAAAATGTTATGATATTCTGGCCAGTAGTTGTTGAGATATCTTGTTCTGGACCAAAGTCTTGGACAGACAAGAACACTGATTCTTTATTGCTGGTTTGGAATATAGAAACTAATCTAACCTTCATGTACTCATCAGGTTTTCTTGTCCTGTTCAGATCCAGCCCACTAAACTAGATTACAAACCTGGGCTCCCCAGTCCTCATATATTCTCTCAATGCCCCCCGAGTACACCACCCCCGTCTGTAACTCAGTGCCAAAATGACTCTGATATTTCTCAGTGAAGTCTTTGAATGGTGGAGGGATGGGCTCCGGTGTCTCTCTGGACTCCCCCACTCTACGAGATGGACTGGGAGACTTGACAGGCCTGATGATCTTTCTAGCGGTGGCAGATGATGTGGACAACTGTTTCTGCAGAATGGCGATAGCCGAGCCGGCGATGGATACCTGATCGACCCAAAGAGGAGGAACAGCCACACCATCACCAATAAAATATTGTTGTGTTGGTTTGTTTTAAAAGTTTGTGTTAAACCACAGCACAGGGAGTATCTACGGAACGTTAGTTTTATTAAAGCTACAACAGGGTAAAATGAAGAGAATTTTAAATAAATCTGGATTAATAAGTAGGTTCATGTGTTTATTGATTAAGGGGGTGGTGAAAAACAAGGTTAAATGTGGATTCATTTTGTTATTTTCTAGACATTATTTTATCACTTCTACATTATGGTTCACAACAAGTGTGCATTTCAGGCAAGCAGTAATAACCAAATGACCATTCGCTAAACCCCTCCTCTCAAACAGTGACTGTCCAATCACAGCTTTGGAATAGTAAGTAGTTACAGCAGGTGTGTCAGTGTTTGCATTTCTTCACGTGTTGAAGTGGTGTACATGGAGCTGTCGTAAGAGAGATACTCAGGTCTAACATAAGCTGCTAACGTTAGCTTGTCCAGCTAACTAGCTTACTGCCTACAGTAGGAACCTAGCGCTACTTCTAAGGCCAAGAGTTAGCATATCATTATCTAACTACATTATTTTGTGGGGTTACAGGTTATGTTAAAAAAAAACTTTTCACTACTGAATCCACAGTGTGGGAGCTGATCATGGATGCTATCAGAGTTTAAAGGCTAACATTAGCCACTCTGTCCTGATCTTTACTGGATTTGGGGAAGTTTGCACTCCAGCAACTCCCGATAAATTCGAGATGGCATTAAGTTTGCAAAACTCAATTTGTTTTTTGATTCATTTTTAGTTGTAATACTAAACTGTAATATTGGGGCAAAATAGCTCTACACTGCAGTACAAAAACAATGCTGTTTCTTTATTTCCATGTCTTCTACATGACTCATCAACTGGTGAGGATGCTAACGTTTCACCTGGGGCCGTCAGCTTTAGCCTCAATCTGTTAACATGATATCATGTAGGCTATGTATCATCAACTGTGTATTTAAGACCCCTTTTACAGTGTTCTTACATAAAATGAATCACCTGGAAACATTTTAAATTTATCTGGAGATGGACTTTTCAATCAACTCAGGAGTTAGCGTCAGCTAATTAGCTAGCTAGCTACAGGTGATTAAATCTGCCATTTACAGTAGTCATTTCAACACTAACGGGGGGGAGGGCTTAGCAAAGGGTCAATTATAGGTTGGATTATTGACTAAAGTATGGTATTATATTATTTCAGCATTTAATTTTAAAGTGTTATTTCTCGCTCCACACGTTTTCACGTGCTTTGTTTTGTTAAGTTCCACTCTTTAAATACACAGGTTATTTTCTACTGCTTGCCTGATGTTGCCTCTCTTACCTCAGAGCTAGACTCGTGTTTTGGGACAGAAACTTTAGAAACTGTGAAATGTGGAACTGGGGACGGGGCGAGACGAGTGTCCACATGGGAGGAGATATCTGTCGCTCTCTGAATCTGGAGTAACCAACAGAGTTCATAGGAGCGTTACAACCTCAGGAAGATTTTAAGGGCTGGACAATATATACATATATATGTATATAGATGTAAATATTTTGAATAATACTTTATTCCTATAAGTAAAAATAATGACATGGTTATGAAGAGATTTGTCCTTTTAGATTTATCTTTTCAGCATAATTATCTTAAAGCACTGGCAAATAATTTTGCTTACTTTCAAGAAATTTTACTCACGTCATGATAATTTTATTTTACAATTATTTTACATGAGTCTTATCATTGAGGACACCTGGGAGTTGTTATTGTTATTGTTTTTTTCACAGTTGTGATATAATACCAAATTAACATTATAAAACCTGTGCATACTCTTTTTCCATCTAACAATTTATTAAGAAGGGACTGTAACAGCAACAATAAAACACTTGAATTGATAAGTATAACTGATAATGAACCTATTGGGATTGCTGTGACAGAAATTTAGTTAAATCTCAGATTTTTCGTGAAACCTGAAAACTGTTTGCCAGTGCAGTGGAAAAGATTCTTATATATAACAAAACAGCCTTTACACCGACTGAGTTAATCTGATCATTTGGTCAAATCCCATGGTAATTTAGTTTCTTTGCTCTGGAGTCCTAGCTAACCTGAGGCAGCAGCAGGGTTGGTTCAGGTGTAAACTCCTGAGCAGTGGTAAGCATTTGGCCAGCCTGCACTCGTGTTGTTGTCCAGCCGGCACGATATTGTTGATCGGCAGCCATGGCGGTGCCCTGCTGCCTTAACTCTGCCTCTACAGCCTCCTCCTCTTCAGCTCGACCGCCCTCGACATGCACAGGCTGACGGACCCGAGCGAGGTCAACGGCGGCCACCACTGTGGCCACCGCCCCGGCTCTTTTCCCTCCCTCAGCCTGGAGACACAACCAGCAGCACATAGATCTCAGGACATCCATGGCAGGACAGTGGTACAGAGACAGGCAGGTGGACATGGGAAAACCTGCATCTATCCATGAATTACTAATTTGATGAAACATGTTAAACACACACCTTCCTGCCTCTGTAAAAGACACCAAAACTTGTCACAACTCACCAATGAATGAGTACGTAAATGTACACTAGTATCACTGTTACAGTCAAGTTTTTAGAGAATCCGCTTTACATGTTTGCATGTAAACATAATTTCCTGATCATTGAAACCTGGATCGGAACTGTTTTTTGGACATTTTGACAGAAAGCAGAAACTCTGATCCATGTTTAGGATCACTGTCTACCATCTGGAGTGAGTCAGAAAACCAAAAGTTATGACAATAGACTATTTAATTTAGGTATGGAAACTTCATGGACAGGATACTAGTGGGTGTGTAAATATACTCATGTTAACATTTAAGTTTATCTGATGAAGACAACACACACATCTGTTTGACATGCAAGAAATACACTGAAATCAGCTGAAGTTCAATAAAGAGCAACATGAACTGAAGTAAAAGTGCTGAAAATGAAGAAAAGTGAAGTGGCAAAAAAACTCAAAGTGAAAGTGCTCAAAAAAGATGACAGAGCAACTGTGATGTGTCCACTCGTGAAAGAGGAAGAGCTACCTGCTCCTCCGGCTGCTGGAAGGCCGGACGGACATCTTGGTTTGGATCATGGTAACACCACTCTTCCTGGTTAACAGCTGAAGGAATCTCTTCATCAGACAAATCAGGCAAGATGTCATGGTTATGAAATCTGAACGTTTCTTCAATTGAATCGAGGTGGAGGTGCTCGTGGTTTGAAACAGGTGACGAGTCTTTGTGGTTAAAGACAGAAGAAAGATCTTTACAGATGTATGATGGACTAAAACACATCTCAGACGAGTCTTCATTGGTTACGTTATCCGTTGGTGTCTCCACACGACTTTCAAAAGTGTTGCTGGACTCCTGCTCTTCTTCGACTGAGTCAAAAGTTTCACAAACACCCTCCTGGCTTGTGTTAAACTCATCACCGTATGAGTGCATATCCAAGTGATGGACGTTATGGTCACATGTAATTTCCTCATGACTCGTAGCTTCGTCCCATCCCTTGGCATTCTGGGTAAAACTTGTGTCATCTGGTATTTCAGATGATTCTGACTCCATTTCAACAGTTTGAGGCTAATAACCAAATCAAAAGGATTAACTTTGGCATTCATACTCCTGTTACATGCCAAAAAAGTGAGACTTGTACAAGTGGAGGATAAAGTGGCGCAAACCAAGAATGTCAAAGTGGTTGACACAAAACTGATGAGCAAAAACACTTGAAATGAGAAGGATGAAGAAATGGAAAAGACTGAACTGCAGGATTGTAGGATGGAGTTTTCTGGGTGAATTGAAAGTGAGATTCGTTGTCTTTCAACCCAAACTTTACCAACCCTTTGAACCCGAGTCTTTTTTCATTTTTTCATTTAATAAAAATGTGAAACACATATTGTAGAAATGGAAGTTTGAAACATATGCGTGTAAGTGTTTCCAGCCCAGCTAGCAAGAGGCGGGACACCACAGGCAGACTTCACGGTCTGTAGTGGTTCCTGGTCGGTCTGATGTCGGCATGATGCTCAGAGTGCACATGTGAAGATTTCATGGACATCATTTAAAGTGAAAGTAATTTCATGTAGCCGAGGGTTGTGGATTTTGCCTTTGCTGATGACAGTGTGGTTTGCATGTGATAAGATGTTTTTGAAACTGAACTTTGTTTAGAGTGTGTTTTAAATTATAACCTTAATTTCAATGGCATTTAAATGGCTATATATTCATGTAAAAGGTTCTGCAGGATCTACTAGACAAATATCTTAGTAAAAGCAGTTAAAAAGTGAAATTTTTTTATATGTTGTTATACAGTGTGTTATTTTGTGGGTTCACCACTGAGATGCCATGGCAGTGATGGCGGCTTGTTTACTGTCATAGTGGATTCAAAATGTTCAGGTACATTAATTTGTATATAAAGAATATAATATCAATGTTCAATAGAAAAACTGAATATGAAATTATGGGAAACAAGATCTGGGTTGAAAAACAGTGAAAGTGTTTTAAGAGTGAATCCAGACATTGAAACAGCAGTTTTCATCATCTTCATCATGCTGTTTTCATCATCTTCATCATGCCGCCTCTGAATGTTTGTTAGTCACATTTCAACCAGTGAGATGGTACATCAAGTTTTCTCTTTTGTTTAAGACAGGTTATTACTGTAGAAAAGATATTAAAAATATAAAAAAGATGTCATTATGTTGAATCATTCACATATTTGGATGCAGGCTAAATAAAAGTTCAACATTTACACTCAGGAGCAATTTGTTCAACTAAAAGGTAAAAGGTGGACAGTTTAAAGGAGTCTTCTTTCTCACTGTTTCTAAAAACAAAATATACCTCTTTTTTAAACTTAAATATCGCTGTAGTGAAACAAGAATTGAAAACCTATCCACATACACTCACTCAATCATAGTGATTGTATTTGTAGAGAGAAGTTGGGGATTTTCCTATTCATTTCAACACAATCAGAGTTTTCCAGGATTCAGCATCTAGTGGTGATTAGAGGAACTGCAGCTTAACCCTGAGCTGTCAGCAGCTCCTGTCTGCAGTGGACCATGGATGTACAGACAACTATCAGTGGATCACTGTGATACTGAAGAACAGTTAGAAACTACTTCTGCAGTTCTCTGGGTTCTAAGTGGTGCTAAGTTAAAGATGCAGCTCCACCCTAAGTCCTAAAATCATGGATCTCTGGGTGTATCTGATCTAACACCGTCCACCCTCCAGCTTTCTCAAATTGCTTCCTGGACTCGTTGACCACCAGATGGTGGTGTGGATCCCCCCATCCCAAGCGGGCCCTCCCTCACCTCTCTGATCCCGGTGACCTGCTGCTCCCAGCGCTGCTCCTGACCCATCTGGGTGACGGTGCTGCTGGTCATACTGGTCAGGCTGGTGTAGCTGGCCTCTGCCACATAGTCTCCCTGCTTCCAGGGCGGCAGGATGTCGGCCCCAGCGGCCCCCTGCTTGCGTGCAGTGATGGGGGACTTGACCGGCCTGATGGGGGAGACTGAGAGTCTTGAAGTGGGAGAGGCAGGCCTGGAGACGGGGGTGGGAGGTCACATTACAGGCCTGTAGAGGGCCAACCTCCGAAAACATCACCCAGCTCACTGATCTAAAGTCACACTCACAAACACCTCCACTAAAACCTTTACTGTCAATTCTCAACTAAAATCTGGTATTAAAATATTGGCATAAACGACTAAAGGCTCCACCCACCTAACAGGTGTGGGCGTGGGCGCCTTCACGTGTCTGACAGGTGACGGCGACTGTTGGCGTCCTCCGGTCACCTTGGCAACCAGTGAGAGCTGAGTCGGTGACTTGGACATGGGTTTGGGAGGAACTCTGGGCGGAGTCTTGTGAGCCAGCTGCTGAGTCAGCTCAGCGCCCTCCACCTGCATCTCCATCATGGCGGTGGCCTGGAAACTGGCCTCCATCCTCTGAGGACGGAGCACAGGGAGAGAGCCGATGATGAGATGAGGAAATGAGAAAATAAGAGAAATAAGAGATGGGATCAAATGAAATTGGATTAGAGAACATGAGAGGACATGAGGTGAGAATCAACAAAATGAATTGAGACTAAATGAATTTTGTTACATAAATTAAATTAAATCAGATTAAATAAATACATGAAATGAGATTTGAGTGTTTCTGAAGTTTCTGTACCTTTTCCACTCGGGTCTGACGGGTCTGTGAAATCTGAGAGGTTGAAATCACTGTCTTTGTTTTCTTTGCTGGAACGGCTTCTTCACCTGAACACACACACATTTAGTTTAGTGGGCAATATGGACTAAACTGATATTGAAATAATTATGGAGTTGTTTGGATTTTTTCGCAGCAGTTTCCTCCTGATTCCTGTATGCTAAGCTAGCCTAAACAGTACATAAAACCTTTCTGTTTCTCATTCTCTTTTCAAAGCCAGCAAAACTCCTCTTCCATATCTGGCGATTTTCTTTCTTTCTTGCGTTTTGGTGGAAACTATTTTATAAAACACTTTGTTGTTTCTTTCATATTATTAAATACAATCTAAACACGTACATGTAGCACCGACCAGCACCAGGAGGTTTAGTGGAAACATACTGTAGATTTTGGGCTTTGATGAAGCTAGGCTAGCAGTTCCCCCTGCTTCCAGTCTTTGTGCTAAGCTAGGCTAATGTCCTGGACCTGTCTTACAACCCTGTTAGAAATGGTGGACGGCTTAAAGGTCCTCACCCTGAACCAGCAGTTCAGCGGTGGAGGTGGCCCGTCCGCTGCTGTTGGTGGCGGTCACAGAATACGTCCCAGAATCCTCTGGGAATGCCTCAGCGATCAGCAGACTGTACAGGTCTCCCTCCTGGAGGATCCTGAAGTCCGCTGAGCTCTGGATCTCGGCTCCCTCTCTGTAGAACTTCACCACAGGTGTTGGGATACCTGTGACTCGGACGTCCAGCCTCACCTGGCTGCCCTGTCTCACTGTGGAGCTCTGCAGTCTCTGGAGGAAGCTGGGAGGCGCCGTCTCCGCTGGGGGGGAAGATTATAGACAGAAGCAGCTTCATCATACTGTGTCTGGTCTCAGATGTCAGCCAGTACTCATATACTGTAGTACTACTTTCTATGAATGTGTACTTTGAAAAAACTACATCAACTGAATATTTTTAATTGTATTAAAATTTTATTTTGACACCATAGGCCTTTATTGTTTCTGTGGACATTTTGATTCTGACTGCCATTGAAAATTCAATTAATGTGCATTCTGCTTAGAAATACAAAAATGAGTGAATGAGTGAGTGAGTGGCCCCTATTCAAACTAATTCACAGTTACTAAGTTGCTCCTCGCGTTCTGGGGCCGCAGAGCAACTGTCCACTTTGTCTTGCTTCTGATTGGCTGATCTTTATTTTGGTGTTTAAGTTGCGATAAATGAGAAAAAACAGACTAACCAGGAGCCTGCAGCCATGCTAGCAGCGGTGCTCTGAGCTAAATGCTAACATCAGCATGCTAGGTCTCTCCTCTACCAAGGCGCTCAGCGGTGGGTCCATTTTAATCTAAAGTCCTGGAAAGAGTTGTCTTCGTAACACGTCAACATTTTGGACAAGTTGCAGTTTCAGGAGTCATGAACAAAGAACTTAATGCTTTATTCTGACTCATGAAACTCTGACGTTTTAATTGTGTTGGACCTTTCTGCTGCTTGTCTCCTGTGGTGGCCCTATTTTATTGTCATTATATGTGTTTCACTGGGCTGGGTTTTTAGAAAATCCAAACATTCCATATTATTTGTACGCTGAGGACACGCAGTTCTATTTACCCCAAAAACTGAATTAATACATGATCTTCAGTCTCATCAAAACTGTCTTGAGGATGTCAAAAACCTTTCTCCAGCTTAGTGACAGGGAGACAGAGGTTCTTATTACTGGTCCTGAAGATTTCACTTGTGGTGGAGCCATTTTTCTTGGGTCTCTGTCATCAAATCTCTGCACACATGCCAGAAATCTGGCTTTAATATTTGAGTCTGCTTTAAAACAACAAACACAGAAATTGTGTGATTAGTCTCGTTTTCCCACGAGGTCGAAAATATCTCCTATTTGGAAGGAGCTCTGTGGTCGTTCCGAAGTATTTTTTATATTAAGCTCTTCATGCTCTCACCTGTAACCAGTAGCTTTGTGTTAAAGTCTGCCTGTGCTCTGTGTAAGGGGGAGTCTCCTCTGGGACCCGCGAGGCCGTGTACATCCCAAACATCATGTTGTCTTTAGAGCATCATAATTCCGCATAAAAAAAAACAAAAAAAACGGCATGTCTGCAGCAGACATGCCGTTTTTTCCTGGTAAACTAGAGAAACAGCGCTAACCAGCGAGCCCGATTGTCCACATGAGTCATTTACTTCTGTCTGTAAAACTAATGCGTAAAGTTGTGAAAGATGTGGATGGGCTCCTCGTTTGCCTGGCACGTTGCTTATTCTACCTGTATGTATATCGATCAATTCTCATTCACCATCTTTGTTGTTGGTGTAGAGAGTGTAAGGGTTACATTTCTAAATCGGACACTCCTATTGGCTCCAGTGGATGCAGTCACAGCCAGTCGGAGTGTCTGATTCAGAGACCTGGCTGTGGGTTTGTTTTGTACCCAAACGGAGCTCAAACAGAGAAGTACAAAGATATGGCGAGGAAGACATTTAATACAGCGGAGGCTTTGGATGTGATTTTTCAAGGCGAAGATGTTGAGGAAGTCTCTGCGCCCGAGCCGTGCTACTCTGAGGACCGTAGGGATTATGGCTGAGGGGATGGATCCTCAGGAGGACGAGTAAGTGATGCTGTTATGAAATTATCCAAACTGTGATTATGTAGGCTGCAGAGTATGGAAATGTGATTTCGGATTGCAGATCTATTGTTTTTGCGCACTAGGACACCGTTTACGCACCAAGCTATCCAGACAGACCTACAGTATCTATAGTGATAACACTGTGTGTTTCCCGTCAGCAATACTGATCATTATAGCATGGCAAAGTAAATGTACAGTGTGTAGAACACTGGGAACTCTACCTGTGCTCTCACCTGTAACGAGGAGTTGTGATTAAACTCTACCTGTGCTCTCACCTGTAACGAGGAGTTCAGCGGTGCTCGTGGCTTGTCCAGCGCCGTTGGTGGCTCTGACAGAAAATCTCCCACTGTGTGCGGCGGTCACAGCGGGGATCCTCAGAACAGCGCGGCCGTCACTGAACGAGATCTGAATGCCGGGCAGAGCCGCGGCGGAAAGAACCTGACCATCACGGAACCAGCTCACCTCAGGAACTGGAGAACCTGCAGAGGAGAGAAGAACCGGAATGGTCTGCTGTCAGAGTACCCAGGGAACAACAAACACTTGACCTCCAGAACACCCAACTCCCAGGTGACCTGATGATGGACTGCTGTCAGACTTCAAACTTGCCTCAGCTACAAAATATAACTCGAGTGTTTAGTTACTATTCAGAAATCTGAGATTAAAGTTTGACTTTTAGCAAAAAAGTTGAAACTTGTTCAAAAGTACAAAGTACATTAGATGAAAGTTTTAATCTCAAAATCACAAATGTGAGATTAAAGTCAGATGATTGTTTGTTTCCTAACTTAAATGTCCGAATCTTTTTCCTCCATGATGACGATAATCTCAGAGCTCAAACATCTTTTATTCACGCAGCTTTAATCCTCGTCACTTTGTTTTTATGATCACAATGAAAAGTTGTTGCCTTCATTTTGTTCAAGTTATATCGACTTCAAAATCTCGGATGTCAAAAAGTTCATGAAAGCACTAATGTGACTGACAAGAAGAAGAACGATGAGATGGATTTGGTGATTTGCTGATTGATTTGGTGAATGATCAGGAAGTGAAATACACTAAAGCATGTAAAACCACAACAAGACCCTGATTCCTGTACACGGTTGTCACCTGTGTACAGGTAAAAATCAGTAATTTTCTCAGTGAAAAAGCCGAGCAGAGATTCTGAAGTGAACAGAAACATTTCTTACCACTAACTTGAGCCTCGAACGTCGCAGCACTACCCTCCAGTGCCACGACGCTCTGCAGCGGCTGTGTGAACGTTGGTGCTTGTGTTGTCATGATGGTCGGCACCCTGCACACACACAGAAGTCAAGAGGTTAAACAAACATGAAGACAGTTTACTGACATCAGACCAAACAGGAAGTGAGTTCAGCTCCAACTCTGACAACTGTATGTTCATTATTCATAACCATGAGGGTCGCTCTACGAAGTGAACTTCAAACCTGGTTCAGAGCTCTGAGACTTCAACATTCAACAGACCGTCGTCAGCAAAGAAACAGCTGTTTCCTGACACATGACGTCTCGCAGTTGAATGAATTATAACAAAGCCGATGTGGAAGCAGTGTGACAAACCTCTTATGGGAGGGTTCACAAACAGTCTGACAGCCGACCAGCCAACAGTCAGCGTTAACCGTGACCTCCATCTTTCTTCAACTCTAACCAAGTAGCTTTAGTTCCTCTAAACACTACGGAGGTGACAGATCAGAGACGGCCACAGGAATCCGTTTTGAAAGCACTGACAGATATCGTCTTCCTCCTCCTGCTCATATGGGTCGTTTCTAAAGCTGAACAACCTTTTTTCAACCATCCAAGAACTCATTCAACTCAAACCCATTCCAGAAACAACCAGCTACAATAAAAGCGTCTAAACACGCAAACAAACTTGAACAGTCATGTGGAAACTCAACAGTATTTCCTGCAGCAGATCCAGCTGTTTCTATCAGCCTGTGTCATGTTTGTATCACCTTTCCACTTCAGTTCAGCTTTTATTGATGTTCAAGTTTGAAAGCAGTGGGATGAAAATGTGCTGAGTGTCTCCTGCAGCTTCACTCTGAGGTTTGAGTTTCAGAAACTGACAGCAGCTATAAATGTCAGGAGGCGGGGCCTGTTGGAGGGCAGATGATGCTGATGGACGGCAGCAGCTGGAGGTCGGCCGCATGTTACAGTCATCAGAGGAGGAAGACACCACTTCATACAAACTTACAGAAAACTCAAGAAATATTCTGGACGTGATAAAATAATGAGATTTTAAAAATCAAACTGATCAAACTGACTAACTAACTTTTTCTCAAAATGTTGTAACAACAAAAACTTATGAATCCGATGAGTTTAATCCGAATATTATGATCAGAAAAGACGAGACAACATGAAAGAAGAAAATAAAGGTGAGAAAAGAAGAAGAAAGTGTGTCTTCAGTGATCAAACAGCTGATATCTTGTCTGAATGAACTCCACTGATTAGATCAATAACTAAGAATTGATCATGGTATTGTTGTGACCTTGGTATGACCACTGTATAAACATGGACTGGGATCTTCCTGCAACCCCCCAGCCTTCTGGCTTTAGTCTCAGATCAGGAGCCACATTTAGCCTCAGCTGGCCCCGTTTTCATCAGCTGTTCAGACGCTAAATAACCTCTGTCAGCAGCCCGCATTTATCTATCTCACCTTATTCATCTTTATTTAATCTTTATTTGATTGAACAAGTTTATGATCATTTGCTTTTATGTAAAGAACTTTGCTGTATTTTATGTACAAACGTTATTACTTTCTGTATCTTATTAAAATGTTTAAATTGTATTTTGTGTGTAAAAAGTGACGTTTAGGGTGAACTAGAGTTTTCAGAATCATTTCAAAGTTCATAATGAACTGTTAGTTCCTACATGTCATGGTTACACCTATTATTTCCTAATAATTAATAATAGTTTTAGAAGAAAATTCTTCCACTTCAGTTCACCAATTTAATGTTAAATATTCCACAAAAAACACAAATCATTCTTATTTTAATGTTGCTACAAACTTTAATGTCTTTCATTTAAACATTTTACCCTCGATTTTAAAATGCACTACTTTTTAAATGCAGTTTGTTATTACAGGAACTTCCTGTTTCTCCAGTTGAAACGTCTCAGCTGGATTTGTGTTTTAGTTCTTCTTTGTACTTTGAAATATTTCTGTTTTATTTCTTGCTTTTGTCTTTTCTGTGGATTTTTCATCTTCTGCGTTTGAAATGTGTTGAATATGAATAAAGTGAGATTATATTATTATTATTATTATTATTATTATTAATTCAGGCAGTTTAACTTCTTTGTGTCGGCCCTTAAACTCTGTTAAAGGGCCCCTGCATCTGCTCCGTTCACATGAGAGGAAACCTTCTGGAAGCTTTTACGACTTTGTTGCAGCTGCTGCAGGAAGTTACTGAAGCTCCAAACAGGAAGTTCTCTGATAATCCACTTTGATTCACGAGTTTTTCAAACTCACAGTAATCAGTTCTTCACTGTTAGACTTCAATATATAAAAAGATTAAACAGGGTCATAAAACTGCGTTTCCTCACATGAACAGAGGATAGATTCAGGGGCCCTAAACAGAGCAATAACTTTTCTCTGTTGTTTTGTTCTTTAATATTTCTGTAATTAAAGTTCAAACTAAGTAAAACTGGATTCTTGAGGCCATATATCAATGTTTGAGAATTATGTAAATTAGCTAATGATGTTTTGATCATAACATAGAAACTTTTCAAAGTTCTTCACATAAGGAGAAGAAATGCCTTTAAATACAGATAGACAAGAACAATAATCACAATAATAATAACGGAGCAGAAGTTCCAGTGCAGTAATGAGGAAATTATCTAATTTATAACATTTTAAAAAACAGAAACATAAAAACTACAAATTCACTGTTAAAAAATACTCCTTTAACCCCAAAATGATGCTGCTGTTGTAACTAACATCCACCAGCTTCAGTTATTAACTTCTTTATATTTTGTTTTGACTTTATTTGAATGTAACGTCACATTTCATACGAGAGTTTTTCATATTGTTTTCGTTAATTTCTTCTTCTAGTTTTCTGAAAATAAATATAATATAAATATAAATATAAAATAAATTCACCTCCAGAAGCTGAAGAGTTCAGTTTGACCTTTAAAGTATGTGAGCAGATCTGATCATTCATCAATAAATCCAGAAACTCTGCAGATGAACCGATCAGAGTTCATCTTCTTCACTGATGAAGAGTCCCACAGTTCAGTCTAACAGCAGCTGCAGTAACTTCTGCAGTACTGCAGTAACTTTGATTGATCACAGTAATTGATCTGAGAACTGCAGTTACTGTGTGGAGTCAACTATGGTGAGCTATGGTATGCTGTCAGCGGAAAAGCTTGTATCTCTCCTTGTTTCACCTCGATGAGCCGATGACTTTTACACTTTAACAGTTTTTTATTTCACTGAATAATAAATGGGGGGGGGGGGGGGGGCAGAGAGCAGAGAAACACATGAGACTGGAGAAACGAGGTTTTCCCCTCACATTAACAACAGTATAATGTAGTAGATAGGAGGTTTTCCTCTGACAGTAACGTACAGATTAACACTATCAGAGTTTTTTAACTATCCGAGTACTTCTACTCCTGAGGCTTGGTTATTAATGTAACTCTGGTTATTTATGATAGTGTAATTACAATTATTTACCGATTTATTTTTGAATTAAGTGACTTAACTAGTGATGTCATCAGTGTGACTGAGCCGTGATTGGACGAAGAGCCTGATGAACAAACAGTGCGGTTCTGCACTAGAAACAAACATATGAATGATGTAATTGTGAGGAAATAGCAAACTGATCACCAATAACAGCCAGAAATGAATTCAAATGTAAACAGAAGTGTTTCCTATAAAAACGAATCCATTCACAGCAGAATATCATGCTGCTAATTAATCCTAACATACCACACATTAAAAACAGTTACTAAAAATAATGAAGGAACCGAATGAACCCGTGAAACACAGCGACCAGCTTCTGTAATACTGAACCGAAATCCAAAATGTTTGCTAACATGTGACCCGTCCACAAAATATTAACGTTCAATTCGTAAAGTAAGTTAGAAGTGGAGATTTAAAAGATGTTTGAGGACAACATGAGACAGTTCCTCTCAGAGTCCCGAACCTTCAGATTAATAACAGATTATTTCAGATATATAATTTATCCTGACGCTGATGAAGCAGATGCGACACACTTTTATCCTCCAGGATTTCAAATGTAATAACAAAATAAATACATGATATATTTGATAAGCTATCGAAAGCAGCAGATGAAGTGAAGTCAGTTTTATTTTTACAGCCAGATCCTAAACTCTAAATGACTGTAACTTGAGACTCTCTGTCCAACCGAACCTCAACAGGAGAAACACTTTTGAGATGTGAAAGAACGTCAAGTCCTTTGTTTTCTTAAAATAACTTCAGATGAATAAAATCCACCAGATTATTTCTTCAGAATTGTCACGTGCTGTTTCAAGAAGCTGATAATAATAATAAAAACCAGTTCTTGGTGATTTATTTTATTCTTTGTCATCTTTAAACACCTTGTCAGGACAGCTGGTTTTTCAGTGCTGTCAGCTGATTTGAGGTGAAGAGTTTCTCAGATTCTCTCTGCAGCTGACAGTCAACACCGAGCCGATCACACCGATTAATCAATCGACAGTCAATACACCCAGCTTTACCCCCAAAACTCACACACCCTGTTGGAACAAACCAGATAAACTCAGCTGATATTTACAGATCAGAATCTGAGCAACAGATATGGCAGTGGCCAAAAATACCCCCCCCCCGCCCCATGCAGTTTGATTGACAGCCACCATGTGGCACATAGCTGGAGGTGCAACTGATAGCCCTGCTGCTGATTCCCTTAAAAAGCCATCAGCCGCCCAGCTGACAGGCCACTCTCATGCTATCAGCAGCTATTCTTGGCTTTCCTCAAATCACTGCACAGTCTGCTGCACGCGGCCGCGTCCACCTCCACCCGAACATATATAAAACAATCTCAGAAACACCAAGAGAGTTCACCAAAAACCTCTCAGTCTGATCCGAGACCCCATAAACCACATGAGTCAGCACAGGCAGATTATTACAGCACATGAGGGGACACAAGGTGGAAGTTACTCACTTGTTTCCACAAGAGTGCCTCAGACTGATGGGACGAAG
Source organism: Macquaria australasica (assembly GCA_005408345.1). NCBI lineage: Eukaryota > Metazoa > Chordata > Actinopteri > Centrarchiformes > Percichthyidae > Macquaria > Macquaria australasica. The sequence continues at coordinate 46,652 of SEMN01001268.1, forward strand.
CCCGGGTCAGCAACAGTCTCCTTATCCAGAAAGGTTTTTCCAGAAAAATCCAAGATGAGAACGGTCGAGCCTCCAAATATCCCCCCGAAAGAAACAAAACTACACAGTGAGAGGCCGTGTAGTTTTGCTTTCCCTCCTAGCAATCCCTCCACCCGAGGCGAGGCTGGGAATGCTCCAACTGCTCAGGAGGGCCCAGACGGTGGTTTAGGTCTTTATACCAGGGGGGACAACCTGCATCATCACCCCACCGACGCTCCCTATTGGCCGGTGGGATACTCAGGGGGGCATGATGGGACATGGCAGCCATTTAAGCAGTCTCCAGCCTGTCAGTCACCCCCGTCAGTGCCGATGTAGCTTTGATTGTGATCGATCTGTGATCGTCTGACAGCAGCAACTTCAAAACTCCCATCTGAGCTGCTGATTGGTTCAAAGAGTTAAACAGAACCAGTTTGTGTGTTAAAGTGACAACAGCCACCAAGTCATTAAATAGCTGCTGACCAAAAGGAGGCAGAGGCTGTCCCTGTCAGTCAAATACCCCCCCCCCGCCTGCTGTTACAACACAGGAACAAACTCTGTTTACACACTTCTTCTTCTACTGTATCTATTCAGTCACTCTCAGTGGGAGTCGTGCTCTGAGTCTACAGAGTGAACCGCCTGCAGCTCCTTCGGGGTTTGGTAACGTGGTTTGGTAACGTGGTTTGGTAACCGTCCTTCAGCTGTCGATCATCCATCCATCCACCTGGACTCTGCGGGACAAAACTCAGCACCAACAGGAAGTCTGCGAGTGGAACTCTTCTGTCGGCTCTTTCTGCTATTTTACAAGCAACAAATCATTTTAATGCAAACAAACAGAAAATAAAAAAAGTTGAAACTCAAAATTTCAAGCCGACAAACTGCAAACAAACTTCAAGTCAGATAATCCACCATCAGCTAACAGGTCGCTCCCCAGACTCTCCACAAGCTGTAGGAATACTACTACTACTAATGATACTAATAATAATAATACTACCACTAATAATAATATAGCTTAATGTACAGAGCACCTGTGAAAACACAGTTACAACAAGGAATAAAAAAGTAAATTAGATCCAAAAACATAAAATGTTAATAAAAAAATCCTGCTTTGAAAATAAATACTCAGTAAAAGTACTTCTGTGATCAGCTGGATGTTCTCGTATTAAAAGGAGATGCATTAATGTGTGAGCAGCATGTTGTCAGTGTTCAACTATTTTATAAACTGTTGTTTTTACAGTGCATCACATTTTAAAAGCTCTTCAAATGTTTTGAGTGTAAAACCTTCGTTTGAGAAGTAACGAAGTACAACATGAAGTATTCAAGTACAAGTACCTCAACTGTGTACTTAACTACAGTACTGGAGGAAATGTATTTGTACTCTGTTTAAAGGAGCCAGTCTGTCCACAGCCTGTCTGACTGCTACCTGTCTGTCTCTCTCCTCACCTGTCTGTCTCTCTGCTCACCTGTCTGTCTCTCTCCTCACCTGTCTCTCTCCTCACCTGTGTGTCTCTCTCCTCACCTGTGTGTCTCTCTGCTACCTGTCTGTCTCTCTGCTCACCTGTCTGTGGACAGACGTCTCTACTGAAACACCTGGAAGTTAAACTGATAAATCGGCTGCTATTGATTGATTTGATGAACAGGCTTGTTGCTTTATATATTTATATAAAACATCTTCTGAGATGTTCATAAATACAGATTTGATTCCTTATAAATACACGTGCAGAAGTAAAATGAAAGAAAGACATTAAATATAAATGACATTATAGCAACGTAGATGTTCATTTAAATAAATTCACTCTTTCTTCTGTAGAGATTCAGAACTTTACGAGCAGCTGAAAACCAGCTCTGCCTCTGAAGTGACCTTTGTATTAAGTGTTTGTTTGAATTTGCTGAGTCACAAACAGTTTTGGTGACCGTTATCAATCATTCAGGAACAATGTGCTCTACAGACACAGAACAGGGAGGAAGAGAGGGTCTCAGATCCAAACATGTAAAAGAAGTCAAGACAACATAAAATGACAATAATAGGATTTTAAAAGGAGCAAAACAAAATAACACAGAAGACAAAAATAAAATATTAAGCTCAAATAAAATCAAACAGTAGAATAAAAATTACAACGCGACATGATGAATAATAGTCCAAAATTTCAATGTCAAGACAACAAACTGAGAGAAAATTTAAAATTAGATAGTCAACTGTTTGCTAAACCCCTCCCCCAAACACCACCCGTCCAATCACAGTGTGACACGTCACAGCAGGTGGGTGGGGCTCTTTCTCACTGACTGAAATCTTCTCCTCCATCCGGTGAACAACTTGGCTCCTGGAAACTAAAGTCAGACAGAAAATCAGAGCGTTTACTCAAGTTCTCTTCATAAAATACAATTGAATTGATTTAATGGATACTGTGGGGAAGCAGAGAGGGCAGATAAAGTGAAGAGGACAGACAGGATACTGAAATGATCCATCAGAAAATTTATTAAATACACTAATGTTTAAAATCTCTGTTCTCTGGTCAAAACCTTGTATCTCCAAAATGTCAACTTTTATCCAAAAGCTTTTGAAAGAATTTCAAATGATGAGTTAATAACTGTCTGTATGGAAGTCCACTGCCACCAATATTAATTTAATTCAATTTAGTTTTCATTTGAAATGAGCTAAAATCAGGATAATTAAAATTAAAAGTCCAGATGCAGGCGAGCAGTGGTGGAACAACAACGTACTTAACTTGTACTTTACTTAACTTGTACTTTACTTGAGTATTTCCATTTTATTTTACTTTCTACTATAATACTTTTACTTCAGTCATGTTCTGAATGCAGGACTTTTACTTGTAGTGGAGTATTTTCACAGTGTGGTATTAGTACTTTTACTGAAGGCTTCTTCTATCATCTTAAAAACATCTTTTTTAATGAATCATTTCAAAGGGAGCTCTATGACATGTAGTCACGGGTCCTGGTGGTCCTCAGCCTGCAAAAGGTCTTCAGTAACCCCGATGATGTCACAGTGATGTCACAGAGATGTCATAAGACTACAGAGGTCTGACATACAGTCTGCGTTACCACCTAGAGGTGTGGCGTTTGAGAGACGTGACTGTGTACCAGGCAGGGAGGTTCTGTCCAGTGCATTATGGGAAACGTAGGATCCAGTGTGTTTGGTCCAGGTTGGGACCGTTCTGATCTGTGATGGTGATGTTCACCAGTTGGAGAAGCTAACATTAAAAAAAACAGATTATAACAAAACACATCCTCTTAAATAAAAATAAAATCATAAACCTGTCAGTGTTTGATTTAAGTGAAAAATCTTATACGACATAAAATGTCTCAGTTGTGGAAAAGCTACCACACACGAGCTACACAGTATTTCAAAATAAAAGTGCAGAGAAAAGTCCAAAACAATAGACAATTTTGTGAAGCAAGTTTAGTTTTTTATAATTTCCTTCAGATCTGCACTAATGACTGATCTCATGTTTTATAGACCAGCTAGTTTTTAGTGTTTTACATTTGTCTGATTGTAACTCTTCATCAGTTGTCAGTTGTTTCAGACCCCCCCCCCGACACATTTACACTGATGTTGTTAAAAGTCAGTGTTGATTAATGTGCACTATCCCCATACATAAACTGATTAAATACAACAGATAAAATAAAGTCTGAAACATGCATGAAGTGGAGTGTGAGCAGAGAGGTGGTGGTGCTGGTGGTTAATTTACTCTGCTGATCCATTTCTGTCTCTGTGTTTCGGGGGTTTTGCAACAGTCTCAGCTGGTGGGCTCGGGTGTCAACAGAGAGAACAGCTGCAGGACACTAAATCCTGCTGAGAGTCCACAGAGACTCAGATAAACCAGAGCCACTGTCCTTTAAGCTGGGAGGCGATTAGACCACCAGCGCCCTCCGGCACCACTCACAGGTACTGCAACAAAAACTCACATTCTTTACTTCTGCACAAATTTACACACATTTCACAATAAAAATCTGTTGGACTTCAAAGTCAACAGTTTTTTTAAATTTTATTTTTTATTGAACATTATAAACACACAGACAACATCTTTGTACAAACTAAGATTCCAATGTGTGAAAAGGAATACAATAAATTAAATAAGAAACAAAAAAAACTTCAATGTAAGTCAGTGTAGCTTAATCAGGGGCTACAGAAAATAAATCTTTAAAATATAACATTGTGCGTTCACTTTTTTGTTGTTGTTGTATGTTTTAACGTATCTGTGTACTTGAATTCAACCAAAAAAATATTGAAGCTTGGGAAGACTTAGAAAATCTTGCTTTATGTATGTGAAATTGACCAAATAGGAGTATAACATTTGTCATGTAACTCAAAGGCTCATTATCAGATTGGAATTTAGTAATAATGTGTAATTGTTAAAGAATGACCAGTCTTTTTATAAACACATTTCTCTATGTCCTTCCAAAACACAGATGTGAAGGGACAATGGCAAAATAAATGCATAACTGTTTCTGGCTCAACATTACAGGTAAAAGGTGCATTTAATATCAATGTACATACATTTGGAAATTACTATATTACATGGATAAATGTTATGCAAGATCTTAAAGTGAATTTCTCTAAACTTGTTCGAAACACACAATTGAAAGGGGGACAACCGTGCCCTATGCCAATTTATATTATCTTATTAACCTTTTATTATATTATATTATTAACTGTGAGTATTAAATGCAAATTCTTTGTATTTGATCGGAAAAGTTTTCATAACTATAGAGATTACCTATCATCACACAAAGCTGTAACAAAGATTATACCCTTTTCAATCCAGTTCTCTTTATACATATTCTTACTGTTAACAGTAATATTACCGTTGTTCCAAATTATATCTTTGTGTGGTGAAAAGTTGTGAACGTAACACAATTTCCAAGATAATAAAGCTTGCTGATAAAACTTTTTTTCCTTCAGTTTAGAAACAATGTAGTTACACTCCATTAGAAACTTTAAACCACCTACATTTTTAAATATGTTGTGTGGTATAAAATTATAATAATAATAATGATTCCGGGAATTCCAAACATTTTTTAAGCCATTTGATCTTAAAGGTGGAATTTAAATGGGCAAAATCTAAGATTTCTAAACCTCCTTCTGCTCTCTCTACACCGAGTATTTCTCTTTTAAGGTGGTGGTGTCTATTTCTGATAAATCAATTGTTAATTTCTTTACAGAACACATCATTAACAAAAAGTGACAAAGCAGGATAAACAAATCTTGAAACTTGGCCTTGAATACCGGGACTAAGTGAAATATTTAAAGATGAAAGTTCAGCAACAATCAGAAATAGGACGTCCTTGGCATACACCTTGTGAAATAGGGGACCTGTTAGAAATGTTGGGATATAGAATGACAGAGCTATTTATGTCCTTATAGAACATGATAATATTATTAATACGTTTATTTCCAAAACCAAAAATTTGCAGGGCTTGTGTAATGAAATGATGTTCAATTGAATCAAATGCCTTATAAAAGTCAAGGAATACAAGCAACACATTTGAATTTATGAAGTTTGAATAGTCAATTAAATCCAATACTAATCTAATATTAGAGCTGATATGACGTTTGGCCATAAAGCCATTTTGGTTCTCGCTTATTATCTCTTCTAGATTCATTTTTAAATTTAAATGTTTAATCTTGCTGTGATAAGATTTTATAGTCTATGTTTAAGAGTGAAATGGGTCAATTAATAAGTGATCTTTGTCTGGTTTAGGGATTAAGGTTATCAGACCGTGTGTCAAGTTCCCTGAAGTGTTCTGCTTAGCGTCTGCTTGAACTTGAAAAGCCAATGAATGATCACAGAGGACACATGGACCAACTCAATTCTTCTTTGGTTTTATTTTAGTTAGGGTAGATTATCAGTTGATGAGATTTGTTCGTTTAGATAATCAGTTAGGTTGATAACTTTAAAAAGAAAAGAAATAAAGCATCATTCATATCATCAAATAAACAGATATATCTATCATATTAAGGATTAGCAATATGTAAATGAAACAAGTGGCCGCAGACAGCAATTAACTCAGCTTAACGTATAAATGAGGCATTTTCAGATTATACAAAATAAATTATTCAATACAATACAACAGGGTTCACACAGCTTTTCAAGAGCAAACTTCAAGCACTTTTCAAGCACTTTCAAGGTTCCCAAACCAAAACTCATCAGACTCATCAAAGTCTTCAACCATAAATGCCAGAAGACAACAAACCAATATGAGAACAGAATCATTCATTCCAAACACTAAGATTTTGGTTTGTGTGGATGATGAAACACCAGACCATGCTGAAAACAAGTACTATTCAAGGGGTCTATCCTAACCTTGAAAACATAACAGTTAAAATTAAGCATTTTCCAAACTTTCAAGACTTTCTACAAACCCTGTGCAACTATTCTACACAAAATAAACAGGGCGTTTGCCATAACTCAAATACACAGTGTAATACAATGAAGCACAAACATTTGCCTTTACAAAGATACAATGTAGCTGGGCCCACGCGAACGCCACAGTTAATAACCTACGAATCGGATCGCGTAACTCAAAGACAACAAGCGCTGCACACATTAACTAACACATTTCACTAGAACATGATGTGTTACCAGTAGTGTCCCAGTACTCTACACTTGTATCTATGCTTCCCGAGCGGTGACGTCACTAGCAGTTCACTCATGCAGTGCTCCCCTGACATACAAATACAATATAATCCATAGAATACACTTCATACAATAATGATCATATATTTTACATATTATTATTATAGTTCTAATTATTATATTTAGTGCAACTTAACTGACTTCACACCGTGTTTCATGGTTGTTGTCTCTCCTTTCTATCTATACATTCCTTAAACATGAGTAATAAATGGTCCTTAATTAAATCCCAAAAACAGAGATAAAATTCTACTGTGAGGCCATCACTTCCCGGTGATTTCTTTAATTTCACTGAGTGTACAGCTTCAGTCATTTCTGAACATAAAAGCTCACCTTCACAGATTTCTTTGAATGTTCCAGAAATTAGGGGGGTACATTTTTTAATATGTTCCATAAACGAGTCACACTTTGACTGATTAAATTCAGATGTATATAATTTGCTATAAAAGGAGGTAATATAATTTGCAATATTGTTGGAGTCTGAACTGATGGCACCATTTATATTAAGAGATGCAATATTATTTCTTTTTCTGTTTCTTTTTTCTAAACCAAAGAAGTAACTGGAATTTCTTTCACCCTCTTCTAGCCACTTAGCTCTGGACCTAATAAAGGCACCTTTGGCTAGATTCATATACATTCTATCAAGTTCTTCACTAAGACTTTGAAGTGTTTTTAATTTGTCTTCACATAAATTATGTCTAGAAGTTAACTGCTGCAACCGGCTTATTAAAATATCTTCTTTGCTAGAATTTACTTTTTTATTTTTTGCTATGTTTTATTGCAGCTTCTCTAACTTTAAATTTAAAGAATTCCCATTTTTGAATTGGACTCATTTCTTTTTCATTAAAAATATAATTTGCAAGTAGTTCTACACTTTTTTAAACTTTAATCATCCAATATATTGTTATTTAACTTCCAATACTGATGTTTGATATTACTTTAGAGCCCTTCAGTCTAAGACTTATCATTTTATGATCAGACAGTGGAGCATGAGAGTGAGAGACATCTGAAATGAACTGTGATCATGTGATGACAACAACCATAGGTTAATTCTTGATTGAAAACACCTGCTAGAGTTGGTCCATGTATAGTTTTTGACACTTGGGTTCATAAATCTCCAAGCATCTGAAAGCAAAAGGTGATCACTTAGAAATGACGTGGGTTTAAAGCCCAATGATAATGTAGTTCTAGGAGGCCACTGATCCATTTCACCATCTGGAGCGTCATTGGAGTCTCCTCCAATGATAAAAACAGGTTCTTTGTACTTTCCTTTAATGTCAGTGAGTCTTAGAGAGAGCTTAGAAAACATATCTTTTGCTTGAACTGTCTTATTTGGTCTGTAAACATTACAAATGATAAACAGAAGGTCGTCCACCTTTAAACCAAGATAATCCTTATCCTCAGGTTCCTTACCTTTAGGTGCGAGTGATGCGAGAAGTTTGATGACTTCACCTCTGATGTTTTCTGCAGGTGTCTCTCTCATTTCTCTTCACTTCTCTGCTGCAGCTGCGAAACTTGTCCCGAAATTTCTTTCACATTGTCTTTATATATTTCTCACTTGCATTTCCATCCCTTTCAGCTGTTCACACACTGTGCTGATGGCGTCAGTGTTCTTGGATATGTTTTCCTCAAGCGTAGCGATGCGCTTTGACAACTTGACCACCGCTTTTAAGATATCAGCATTTGAAATGTCCTCTGATTCTCCACCGCCTTTGGGATGCTGTTTCTTTGCTTCCGGGCTCCGTGCACAAACCGTTAAAGTTCCCAGCTTCTTGTTCAAGTAATGATGTATAGTCATTAGATCTAGACTGTCTTTTCGGCATGTTGATTCTGGCGTATAGCTACGCTAACAAAGCTAGGAAGTTAGACTTGTTATATTTTAAGGTTTATTTCACAACAAACCCATATTAGGTGCTATTCTGTTTCTTTTTCAAAGTGTATGCACAGCGGTCATAATATTTGGTTTAGCTGTCTCTTTTTTTCGTGGTACAACTTATAGATTCGGAGCTCACGACTCACCAACCGCACAGGTCGGCATCTTGAATCGACCCCCTTCAAAGTCAACAGGTTGTATTGTCAGTAAGCTGTAGTGAGGTCACTTTAGTAAAAGCTCCTCCCTCCTCTCTCAGATGTCTCCTCAGCGCTTTATTTAGCATCATAACTATGTGCAAAAAAAAATGACTGTATCTGTGTTTTGTCCCACTTCACTGTCGTAAATGTTGTTGCTTATCTGTGCTGTCTTTTCAGGCTGTGGATGACTCTGGTATGCCAGGCATGGACAGAGTTTGGCAGTTTGGCAGGTGTCTGGTGGAGCTGAGGAACCTGCCCTCTCTGGCCCAAAGCAAGAACTTTGCCTTTATACAGTTAAAATAGTGACATCTGCTGGCCAAACCTTGATTTTGTCTTGCTGTCGTCTTTGACATGTAGTTTAATAAAGTTTAGATGATTAAAAACTGACCACTTTTAAACAGTTTTATTATTGCTGGCATTGAGGCATAATATCACCTGAAATATGAGCCCTTTCAGTCTCAGGTGTTTTATTCATCAGCCTCTCAAAGTCTCTTATTAGCATCAAATATTGATGTGCTGTACATTTCTTTTTTCAGAATAACCAGGACTGTTTGAAAATGCAGAATAGCTGCAGTCAAGATTTATAATGGATTATATAAACATGTCGAATTCAGATTCGCCTAGAAAATGAAATGTTACAGAACGAATGTGATCAGATTCTGAAGGTGTCAAATATGAGAGGGCGAACACAGCTGATCAGCTGCTTTGGACCTCAGCCTCTCAGACGTGTCAGAGCTGTTGGTGTTTCCTGTTTATTAATGACTTTGTTTTCAGTGATGATGTTTGGACCAGAGGCTGCAGAGTGACATCATCCACAGCTCATTAACACTGAGACGCTTTCGGAGCGTCACTGTAACGTTGATGTAACGTTGCATCAGAGCTCCAGCTGCTGTTTGGACACTGTTGCATTAAAACAACACGAAGCTCAACTGCTTTTATTGTTGCAGAGCTTCATTAGACCACAGGATGATGACATCACAGCTGGAGGTTTGTTAGCTGGTTTTCAAAATAAAACAGTGTCAGCAGTTCAAAGAGGAAGAGGAGGAGGGAGGAAGGTGAAACTCGGAAGAAATAAAGTTGTATTTCTTTATTTATAAGTACAACACACTTTAATGAACATTTCTGTAACTGTTTTCAGCTGCAGTCCTTCGGTGAAACCAACAAAGTGATGGTTCAAAATTACAGACGACAAAAAGACGCCATGAAGACGGCGACAACAGCACACGAGCCACAGCAACAGGCAAAGGACCAGTTAGCAGCACGTTAGCAGCACGTTAGCCAGTAAAACAATAATAACAATGATCAAATCAGAATTTTATTTTGCAGATTAAAAGTATTCACATCCATTCAAATAGTTTGTCAGGTTCTCTGATGGCGAGGTCTTCAGGGTCCTGCTCTTCAGGGTCCTGACCCTGACTCAAACCAGGTCCACATCAGTATAATGGGGTTCTGCGCCAGTCTCAGGTCTGTGTGTTGGGGTGAAACTGGCTGGATATGTGAACTCAGGACATGTAAAGACAGTTGGTTTTATTATCTGCTGATTACTTTATTGATTAATCGTGTGGTCAATAAAATGTCAGTAAACTCTTCAGATGTTTTGTCTGGTCCAACACACAGAAGAGATTCAGTTCACTGACACAAAACTGAATCGATGAATCAGTTGTCACATTTGTTGCAGATTAATTTTCTGTTGATCAATGAATCCACTGATCAATTGTTTCAGGTGTAAAATGCAACAATGATGGTTTAATGCTTTGATAAACTGTTACGGTCTGCCATCTTGGCAACAGAGAGAGGACCCAAATGCAGACAGGCAGGAGTTGACGATGTCCAAAGGTTTATTCTCTAACACAAAAACACACAAAAATCCTCATGACAGAAGGTAGGAGCACACACTCAGGGAATCACAGGAACATGGCATGACGTGGAACAGAACACTGAGAACACATGGCAGGCAAACTCAAACTAACATACATCAATGACTCAACAGGGAACAAAGGGAAAGGACCGGTATATATAAGGGAGGAGACAACGAGGAAAACAGAAACAGGTGCATGACAAGACACAGGTGAAAACAATCAACAGGTGGGAAAGAACAAAGACAGGAAGTAAATAACACACAAGACCAGGGAACTTCAAAATAAAAACAGGAAACAGTTCAACAATAGTCCTTTGGGGACCATGACATAAACTTTATGTTCCCTCAGGTGAACACTGGTTGTCACTTTTTCTTTCTTCATTTATTAATCAGTGTATCATGATTATTACTTTATCATTATAACTAATTAATATTTATTTAAAATCTCAATCATTTTCATTTCTCTCTTATTTGTCTTGCTTCACTTCATGTCTGAGTAATTACATTATCATTTATTTATTCACCTTTCTTTACATTAACTGTGCCGTCTGATCAGCAGCAGGTTTCTTCATTTATTGACGATGAAATCAATAAAGAAATGTGTTGAATAAATAAGGATATGTGACACATATCATTGACGTCACGCACTCTGTCGCTGCACTGCTGCTGTCTGTCCAGCAGAGGGCAGAGCAGCACTGTAAACCACAGAGAGACAGACAGGCCAGAGAGAGAGAGACAGGCATCTGTCCTCCATCTTTCTCTTTGAGTCATTCAGCTGTTAAAACAAACATTTGATTTTGACGTTTATTCATTTGTGTAAAATGATTTTTGTCTTTCCAGGTTCAGTTCTTTGTTTTCAGGATGTGATCAGCTGTGAGCTTTACACTGTAAAAAAACAGCGTCACAGATCTGCAGTCAGTTTATTAATAATACAGTCAGATACATTCACAACAATACCAGTGAAAATCAATACATGAAAAATGTAAATCAATAATTCTACATAAAAATAGAAGGAAAAATATACAAGACATGTTGTAGAGAACTTGTTATGAAGAGATATATATATTTTAATTCTCCTGTGTTTTTCATTCTACTGATCACTTAATTATGTGTCTCTACTTTTCTGTTCTTTAGTCATCTTTAAATTTCACATTTTTGATTATATTAATATTTCACTGCAAATTGTTCCTGAAGATACAACGCAGGTGAAAAAGAGGAAGTAGTGTGAGGCCACCTCGCTGAGAACTTTAACATTCAGTTAAATGTTCTTAGCCAACCACTGCACCACCATGCTGCCCATAATATAATATAATACAAAATAATATAATATATGTTTTCAGCTCTTTTTCCATCATGGAATGTGTTTCATGTTGTTACAGACTGGAGCTTTTATTTCGTGTCAGATTGTTTGTTGGAAGTGAATCAGTCAATAATGAATGAATGTCTCTCCCTCATTCACGCCTTCACTCCTCTACAACACTCAGCAGTAGCAGCAGTAGTACCAGTAGTAGTAGTAGTAGTACCAGTAGTAGTACCAGTAGTAGCAGTAGTAGTACCAGTAGTAGTAGTAGTAGTACCAGTAGTAGCAGCAGTAGTACCAGTAGTAGTAGTAGTAGTACCAGTAGTAGTACCAGTAGTAGCAGTAGTAGTACCAGTAGTAGCAGTAGTAGTAGTACTCTACAGTATCAGTCACCAGTGGTGGACTCGCATGACTGATCTGTGACGCTGTTCTGATGTTTGAGGCTCTAAACACACAACGATGAATAAAATGGAGGAAAGAAGAAGAAACATGTCGAGCAGAGGGCGTGACTGTGATGTCAGTGTGATGTCACAGCCGTCAGTGTGATGTCAGCGGTTGAACAGACTCCATGCTGTCTTCAGCTGTCTGTCAGCATTAATACAAACTGTTTCTCGTTTGATTCATGAAATGAAACATTTTCTCTCCTTTTCATTTGCAGATTTCTCAAATTAACTTTTGGCTTTGAAGATCAACCCCCCCACTCCCTCATCATCGTCAGAGTGAGACGGGGGGTGGGGGGGTGGACTGTTTATTATACAGCAGGCTGAGTGTGTAGATGTGAACAAACATGTGAGCATGTCCTCCTTATTTCCACCTGAACATGTGACCTGATATCTGACTCTGTGTGGCCAAAAGTGTTTGGACAGCTGCCCTTGAGTCTGCCTCGGGTTTCCTGGTTTAATGATATTTTAATACGTACGATGTTTTGTTAATTTGGGGAAGGCTCTTTCCTTTTTAGAAGTACTCAGATCATTTACTTAACAAAAAGCAAGAATACCTCAATGTAAAAGCACCAAAGTATTATCAGAGAAATTATTATAAATTATCAGTAGTAATAATAATTGTATTATTATTACTGAGGTGTAAACATGTAAGTCAAGGTGGAACTGATTTTATAAAATGTTCTCAGGTTTTCTCTGTAAAAAAGCTGTCAGATAAATGTAGTGCAGTAAAAAATACAATATTTCCCTCTGAGATTTGGTGGAGTACAAGTATAATGTAGCAGAAAATAAAAAGTACCTCAAAATTGTACTTTAGCAAAGTACTTAAGTACTTAATGTATATAATTACAGTCCACCACAGGTCAAGACTGCGACAGGTCCGAGTCCACACCTACGAGACCAAGAGCAGTCTGTGAGCTCTGGTGGTGTGACGTGACTGTCTGATGGTTTCTGATCAGTTTGAATTGAACTGAATTGTTCTCCTCTTCGGCGTTTACAGGTGTTTGAAATGACCAAGAAATTAATTTGTCTCTCAGAAAACCTGATTTGTGTGTAAACTGTCGGTTTGCTTTAAAGCTGCCCTGACGCGTTCACAGAGACACAAACAGAGAAAAGAGACAGAAAGTGATGAGTGGTTTGGTGGGGGAGAGAAGGGAGGAGGGGGAGGAGGGGGAGTCTGTCTCTAAAATGAGCTTTCATGGTTTTTAATGAAGCTCGGAGGACTTAATCAAAGCCCTCTCTGAGCCCCCTGAGTGTCAGACTCTCTGTCCAACACTTCATTATTGCAGAGCGACAGTTTGAGGCTGGGTCACACATCCACTCTTTTTTCTCTTTTGATGGAAATCATCGACTCGTTCTGGTTCATTCTGGGGGAAAAGAGGAGCCGCATGAGGCCGAGAGTTGCTGTTGCTTTCACCTCTTAACACACAACATGTGATGATGGCGAGCTGAAGATTTTAGGAAACTGAGCTCCCGGTATGGTTTGTGTCTCAGGTGTCTGTTCACACCTGTTGTTCAGTTCCTCTACACCAAACTTCAGCCAAAATACTAACAATTCCTTTTGTGTTGCTTCATTTAAATAAAACCCTTTAACGTCCTGTTCACACATATGAAACTGCAGGGTAAGCTCTGAAAGCAGTAAACGTGTGATGAAAGCAGATGAAGTGTCAGTTAAAGGTAAGCGATGAAAGTAGTTGAAATGACCATTCACCCACCCCCCCACCCCCCATACCCACAGTTACTGTTGCTAACCTGTCAATCCTTCCATTATTGAATGTCACATGTAAAGTTAACAGTAATTTCAGACAGCAGTAAACAACAACAGCTTCAGACTTCTGGTTTTATTTCTGGTGAAATTTCAAACTAAACATGCAGACGCACACAGAGTGTAATCCCTGAGTCAGGTCTGCTGTCAGCTGTCCGGCAGATTGACGGAGGGTCAGCTCGTGTTTTTGGGGATGGAGAGGTCAAACTCTGCTGTCCTGAGATCAGCAGTCTGCAGGTCCCACATGAGGCCGCAGGAAGTGACCTCAGCGACTGGCCCCTGTCCACTCCGCTGTCCAGACCGGGCTAAAGGGCCATATGGCTAAACTTCCGTCCCCAGAGTCTTGTTCCCTCATCCATCCATCAGCTCTCCTCCATATTCACCAGCCTGCACAGGAGGCCAACCGACTCATCTCAGATTTATGAGCCCCCCCCCCCCCCGAACTGGAACATCCCCCCCGGCTGCGACACGATCGGCATGTTTGTCTGTTTGGTTTCTCGTGCCAGGTTCCTCAATTAGTCCAAAGATCCCTGATGGTACCGTGGCCTCGGAGGGAGGCTGCCGGGAGAATCTGTCCTGCTGCTTCACTCCTCACTCTGCCGCCTCGTTACCGCCTCTCTCCGTCCTCTTTATTACGTCTCACTCCGTCCTCTATTATCGTCTCACGCCGTCCTCTTTATTACGTCTCACTCCGTCCTCTTTATTAACGTCTCACTCCATCCTCTATTATCGTCTCACGCCATCCTCTTTATTACGTCTCACTCCGTCCTCTTTATTAACGTCTCACTCCGTCCTCTTTCTTAACGTCTCACTCTGTCCTCTTTATTATCATCTCACTCTGTCCTCTTTATTACGTCTCACTCCGTCCTCTTTATTACGTCTCACTCCGTCCTCTTTCTTAACGTCTCACTCCGTCCTCTTTATTAACGTCTCACTCCGCCCTCTTTCTTAACGTCTCACTCCGTCCTCTTTATTATCGTCTCACTCCGTCCTCTTTATTACGTCTCACTCCGTCCTCTTTCTTAACGTCTCACTCCGTCCTCTTTATTATCGTCTCACTCCGTCCTCTTTAATATCGTCTCACTCCGTCCTCTTTCTTAACGTCTCACTCCGTCCTCTATTATCGTCTCACGCCGTCCTCTTTATTACGTCTCACTCCGTCCTCTTTATTAACGTCTCACTCCGTCCTCTTTATTACTTCTCACTCCGTCCTCTTTATTATCGTCTCACTCCGTCCTCTTTATTACATCTCACTCTGACTCCATCCTCTTCTATATTTATCTTATATACTGTACACCGGTCCGCTAATGCCACAGTTCAATTCAATTCAATTCAATTCAGTTTTATTTATATAGCGCCATATCATAACAAAGTTATCTCAGGGCTCTTTTTCATAACTCACAGCAGGTGTGTCAGTGTTTCTCAGGTGAAAGCACACAAAGTGTTGCTTGAAGTGTTCATGGTTAAAGCACCTGAAATTTAAGCTGAACTGTAAGCTCCGAAAGTAGGGCAGTATTTTGTGTTTAAAGTCAAGAATTTAAATGTTTTCTATTTGTTTTTAAGAATTTTACACATTGAAACTGAGCCAAAATGATGGTTAAACACTGTTAAACACAGCAGCTCTTTACTCTCTAGGACAGCCCTGAGTTTGACCTTTGACCCCAGGACACAATGGCAAAGAAGCCGTGATGATGGTGACAAAGGTGAAGACAAACAGCTGACGGTCTGTTTGTTCCTCGACGGCTGGATACTCAATCTGCAGCTCAGATCAGCCCGTTAATCCCACCAAGGAAAATGTTTAATTTGCCCTCGCAGGCGCCCAAATTTTCCAGTAAGTGTTTTTTTTAATCTGAAATCCGAACAGATGTTGATCCGCTGCAGATCACTGTTGTTCAGGAGCACTTTGTGGCGACACACAGACCCAGATCAAGGCAAATAAACTAGTTCATACAACATGGCGTCCACCACAAGCTCCAGCCGTCACCAGGGGTGAAATCTGCCGACGCACTAACATTAAAGAGGCAGATGACTCAGGACTACATTTCTTTCCAGGACGAAATGAGTTATTAACATGGAGACTGTCACCTCTTTTGTTTTCCCTACCTCTCTAACAAGGGAGTGCTCCACCTCTCCGTGGCGTTGGAGAGGTGGAGCACTCCCTCATTACTGTGGCATTGGAGAGGCCGATGGAGGACTGTCTGTGGCCTCGTAGCCCCACATTCCTCAGAGCCTCACCTCCAGCAGCAGAAGGTCAGGGCCCACCGCTACCTCCCCGAATGTGACGCTCCATCTGTGCCCAACTGCCGGCGTTTGGCACCCGACTCGGGCATCTGCCACCTGCGCCGGCTGCCAGCTCGCCGTTCACACAGACATCTGCTGCGTTCGTGCTGGAGGGGTGCGCTCAGTCAGCGCAACAACAGACAGACAGACGGCCAAACAATGTCCTGAACGCCTCTCTGACAACCTGCTGCTCTGTCAGACTGCAGGCCATCAGGAGGTGGGGACGGCTTCACCTGCAGAGACTCAAACTCAAACCGGGTTCAACAGATGAACTGAGCTCCATCATGTGTTTGTTCTGTTGAAGGTGTTAAAAGCCAAATTTAGCCTAATTGAGCGGAAATAAGATGGTTTGAGCACCGGAGGGGAAAAACAAAAAGCTGTCCTCTGTTCTGTTTTAAACACAAACCTTTTGAAATGTTTCACATCACGGTGTAATTATTACTTACTGGGTACCCACAGGTAGATACTAAATTAGAACTAAATTACACTGTAATTACTGTTTTACTGACCTGGTACATATTAAATGATTACACGTTTTCAGTGCTTTGGATTTGAGTGTTTTTGTCACCAGCTAGAACTCCTCATGTAGGCTTTTCAAAAACATTTGGGGAAAACTAAACTCATATTGTAGTTAAATATACTAACTACTAACAGCATTCCTCACACTGCTTGTAGTCCAATAAACTTCAATCAAGTCTGAGTTTGTGAGTTTCACTATTTTATCATCATTTTTAAAACTTGCACAGAACTCTTTTCTAGCTGCAGTGGAGGCACATCTCTCCTCTGACTGAGCTTAGAAATAATAAATAATAATGAAAAATAAAGTTCTGCTCCCCAGCAACAACAATAATCTACACTATTAATACAAATAAATACTCCATAATTAAAATGTTTTACATTGTAATTTTTAAGTATTTTTTTAAATATATCATCAATTTAAAATGATAATATCATAACTAATAACAATATTAACAGTTACCCCATTTCCCGCCTTTTCCCTGCCTTCTTATCCAGTAATAATTTTACACCGTAATTATTAAACAAGTAACTGATCTCCATCGATTCAGTGTGTCTCTTCAGACAGCAGCTGTCGTTGTTGTTGTTGCTGAAACACTGGATCCTACATTTCCCATGATTCACCTGGATAGTGTCTTTCATCAGAACCTTTCAAACTCCACACCTCTGCATGTTGATGACATCACTGTAATATCATCAGGCCACAGATGACATCATACATCTGTTAATTTAATTTGAAAATAATTCAATAGACAAGAATGTTATTTTGTAAATTCGACTGTTTATAATTTTAACTTTACGTTCTCTCTTAATTATATTCAGCTTTTTTCTAACTCTTCAGCTTCAACTTAAAATTAAAAAACAGACACCCAAACTATTTTTAAAACCTGTCAAATTATCAACTGAATTCATCTGAACGTTCATCTTTCTTATTCTTTTGTTTTTCCTCTTCCTACATAATGATTTGCTTCCTGCATTATTCTTTTACCAGTCGTTCTCTTCATGTTTTTATGTTGTTGTAATTGTCACAAAGAAAACCAAAAGGTTCCACAGACTGAGGACGAGAACCAGCGACCACTAAACTGATCTTCACGTGGAAAATCACTGCAGAATCACTATGAGAGTCAACATGTTTAACACACTTTTACTCCAGTAAAAGATCTGAGTTCTTCTTCCTCGGCTGATTTATACCAAATGTTCAATTAGGAAAAAGGGAGAGAAAAAGACACAGTGGAGGCCCCGTGCCTGGGTCCCCGAGGGGCCCCAAACTAAATCCTAATGGAGTCTGTGGTTTGAATATTTCATTCAGTGAAACATCACAGAGCTTTAATGAGGAGCTGCAACAACATAGTATGTGATAGTATATTACACTACTGTAGTGTATGATACTGTCAGGCAGAGCGGGAAAAGAAAGAGGGAACCTGGAAGTTAAGACAATGAAACAACCTCCGTCTCACCGAGGGGACAGCACTTCCTGTCTGATCTGAGCTGATCGATCGCTGCTGAATCTCAGCAGTAAAATATTTAATCTGGCACAAAGGACATGATTCATTCATTAGTTTTGCCGTTGGTGTTGGACATATTGTTGATGCCCTTCAGCCACTCGCTGTGGACAGATGGCGGAGACACTGTCATTAATTTAAAATAGGCAGAAATGTTAAAGACTCTGGCCTGAATCTGCTGAATCACTGCAGCTAAACAACACTGCGTTTTATTCTGAAAGTCTGCTTTAAAACAAGTTAGAAAAAACAAAACTGACCATCAATAATAAGATGATTCTGTTTTTATATAAATGTTATAGAACTGCGAGTAAAGTGTCAGTCAGTCTGTAAGCAGTTAAAATGTCAGATCAAGTAGTTGAAGTGTGAGTGTAAGAGTGAAAAGTAGTTTAAGTATCAGTTGAGACTGAAAGCAGTTAAAGTGTCAGCTGATGTGTAACCAGTGAAAGCTGTTTAAGTTGTACATAATGAAAGTATTTCAGCTGAAGTGAAAGCTTTGAAAGTAGTTGAACTGTCAGTTAAAGTCTAAGAGGTAAAAAAGACCAACACAGCGTCAATGAAAGCAGTTAAAGTGTCAGTTAAAGTGTCTGACTGGCTGAAACTTTATAGTGTGAGCGCCGACAGACTCAGCTGAACTCTGAGTGTAAATATTTAGAGTTTCAAATTGAGGAGAAACTGCAGTTTCTGAAAGAGCCTTCTATTAAAACCAGGAACAGGACTGATATCAGGTTTTATAAAGTAACAAAAGCCGATTTAAATACAGCAAACTGACCTCAGACTCCAGGCGAGTCTTTAAAAACCAACAAAGTGAGCATGAAGTGCTGAAAACCTCGTTACAGAGCGACCCGACAGCAGCAGTAGAGCTTTGGGACCGTTTTTAGGAAACATAACTGTGATCCTCAGAGGACTCAGCGAACATTAGTCATGTCGAGCTGCAGCATTAGTGACAGCACTGATTAATGATCTGCGATGACAACAGGCCATTAAAACTCCCAGCTGAGCTGCGTTCAAGAAACACAAACAGACACACCCACGCTGCTGCCGCTAATACTGTCACTACTACTACTGCTGCTGCTGCTGCTGCTACTGCTACTGCTGCTGCCACTAATACTGTCACTACTACTACTGCTGCTACTACTGCTGCTGCTACTACTACTACTACTGCTGCTGCTGCCGCTAATACTATCACTACTACTACTGCTACTACTACTGCTGCTTCTGCTGCTACTACAACTACTACTGCTGCTGCCGCTAATACTGTCACTACTACTACTGCTGCTGCTGCTGCTAATACTGTCACTACTACTACTGCTGCTGCTGCTGCTGCAACTACTGCTGCTGCTGCTGCTGCTACTACTACTGCTGCTGCTGCTGCTGCTGCTACTACTGCTGCTGCTGCTACTACTACTGCTGCTGCCACTAATACTGTCACTACTGCTGCTGCCACTAATACTGTCACTACTACTACTGCTACTACTACTACTGCTGCTGCTGCTGCCGCTAATACTGTCACTACTACTGCTGCTGCTGCTGCTGCTACTACTACTGCTGCTGCCGCTAATACTGTCACTACTACTGCTGCTGCTGCTGCTGCCACTAATACTGTCACTACTACTACTGCTACTACTACTGCTGCTGCTGCTACTACTACTACTACTGCTGCTGCCGCTAATACTATCACTACTACTACTGCTACTACTACTGCTGCTTCTGCTGCTACTACAACTACTACTGCTGCTGCCGCTAATACTGTCACTACTACTACTGCTGCTGCTACTACTGTTGTTGTTAAGCACTAATATCATTGTCACTACTTACTACTTACTACTACTGTTGCTGCTACTACTACTACTACTGTTGCTCATTACTATCACTACTACTACATTTACATTGCTGTTTCTGTTGGTTACTAATCCACACCAGCCATGACATTGTCACTTTTGACATTGTTGTTAAAAAGAAAAAGACATTGTCACTATTTACTTACTATGAGCACAAGCAGCAGCACATTGAGAAAGAAAGCAGACATGAAAGAAAGAAAGAGAAAAGAAAGAGATGAAAGAAAGATGATTAGAGCCATTTATTACATTATTTTATTGAAAGAAAGAAAGTATTGAGAAAGAAAGAAAGTATATTATGATTAGCAGGCATATGACATTTTGACATTTATATTTATTGAAAGAAAGCAGAAAGAAAAGAAAAAGACATTATTGTTGTTATGACGATGAAACATTTATGACAGATGAAAGAGAAAAGATGATGATTATGAGCAGATGACATGACATGACATGAAAGAAAGAGAAAGAAAGAAAGTATTTTTATTGATGACAGCATTTATTTATTTATTAGCAGTGAAAAAAAAAGTAGACATTGTTCACTACTACATTAAGCACAAGATTACACACACATTTCTCAGCATTACACATGATTACACATTATGAAAGCAGACACATTTTACTTCTGTTAATTTTACTATATGATTAAAACACTTTACATTAAAGAAAGAAAGAAAAAGAAAAGAAAGTATGTGATGATGATGACAGTAGAAAGATGATGATGAGATGATGATGAGATGATGAAAGATGATGAGGATGATGAAAGAGGAAAGGACTCACATTACCGTTACCACTACTGCCATCACTAATTGCCAGCGCATTACCACTGCGTTACCATCGTTACCACTACCACCACTCATTAATACCGCTATTACTTTCACTACCGCCACTCACTACTACTACTACTACTGCTGCTGCTGCTGCTACTACTACTACTGCTACTACTATTACTACTGCTACTACTACTGCTACTACTACTGTTGCTGCTACTACTACTGCTGCTACTACTGCTACTACTACTACTGCCACTACTACTACTGCTACTACTACTACTGCCACTACTACTACTACTACTACTGCTGCTGCTGCTGCTGGAAGTCACCAGAAACACTACAGGACAGATAACACACATCACAGCTAATACACAACTAACCCTAATATGGAGTATACCTGTTCAATCATTTCTTTATGGCCACATGAGACACTGTTTTCTTGAGGAAACAGAGTCATGTCTGTGATATTTATTTCTGGGAATTTGGGCATTTTAACAATGTGAAAAGTTTATTTTCTACAATTAAAAACATGCATATTGTGGGTAGTTTATAGGCCGATAGACTTCCATCTTTATATTTACCCAACAAAACAAAAAGGGAATTCATCAAATCATGTAAAACACATTTAATGTTTCAGTCACATGTTAATTTAGATTATAGAGGCAGAGACACTTATACTGTACAATAAAGAACAACTTAATTTGAGACAACAAAGCAAAAAAGATCTTTATAACTGTTGTTGGAGTTTTCAGAAATCCACATAAAGCCATATATGATGCTCAGATACTTAACACCTGAAAAGATTGATGTATTACATGTAAATTCAGATGTGATAAATTCAGACACATGTGGTTTACATACATTTCACATGTGAAAATCTTAATTTCACATTTATTTTTTGTCAAAGTACATTTGAATAAATTCAATACATTTTCAGCAATTAATGTCATTGTAATACATTGTGCTGTATGCTTGTATCCCCTGTCATATTACTGTTTCTGTCTCTAACAAACTCTACTTTCACACAAAGCACGTGGATGAGTCTCTGCTTTACAACTAGAGCACAAACCAACAGCTGTCCACATACTTTTGGGCACGTATCGTATCTTTATTGTTAATAATAATCTGACTGTGAACACACTCCTGTTTGTTTTGTTCCTGGTTGGTTGTATTAATGAATCAGCCTGCACTTTGTTTCACTGTGAGATCTGCAACAGTTTCAGTGACACACTGACTGAATCTCATCCTCACTGCTGAACATCTAATCCCATTACAAACACACTGAGACACTGCAGGCTGCTCCACCCCCCGCACCTCCCCACATCACGGCAAATATTAGCAGAAAGCAAATAATCCTGCAGGTTGGGATTAAGATTTTAAATGGATCCCAATTGTGTGCTTTTTGGTTAATGAATAACAAAGTCTTGGAGGACGGCGCCTGTAATTTATTAAACATGAAAAGCTCCTTGATGAAATATAGAAACTGGATGTGTTTTTGCATTTCAAACGATTTGCATGGCCAGCTAGCTCACATGCTAATGAGGCCGGAGTTTCAAAGAGTTATAAAAAGACATTAGTTAGTGGCTGAATTCCCCCGTCTGACAGAAAAAAGGTGTCAGAGTCGAATTATAACCTACAAACACTGCAGGAGACAATAAAGGGAATTTATTTATTTCTCTGTGTGAATATCTGAAGGATTCATCCACACAGTCACACAAAAATATTCAGTCTGATTGATCATCTGATCACAAACAGGAAGGAGATTTATTAAACTAAAATTAGCTGTTTGAGCTAACTGGACCTAGTTAGCTTCTATAGCCAGTTAGCTAATTATTAGCTTCTAAGTCCAGTTAGCTTAGAGTTAGCTTCTAAGTTGAGTGGGTCGAGGCAGATGACCGCCCACCCAGAGCCTGGTTCTGGTTCTGGTTCTGCTCGAGGTTTCTACCTGTTAAAGGGAGTTTTTCCTTGCCACTGTCTCCTGGTGCTGCTCATGGTGGGAACTGCTGGGTCTCTGTAAATATAAAGAGTCGGTCTGGACCTGCTCTATATGAAAAAGTGCCCTGAGATAACTTTGGTATGATATGATGCTATATAAATAAAACTGAATTGAACTGAATGGAATAAGTCCAATTAGCTTCGAGTTAGCTTCTAAGTCCTGCTTGAGTTTGCTAGCTGGACCTAAGGTAACTAAGCTAACTGAAGCTAGAAGCTCAACTCAGGAATGTGAGTTTTGGATTCTGAAATGTAAGTGTTCACTTTCAACTTTTAATTTATCAAGAGAGAAGAATTAGTGACATGTTCATAAGAAGTGTTTTCTATATGAAGTGTTGTCTATGTTAAGTGTTTTCTATATGAAGTGTTTTCTATGTTAAGTGTTTTCTATGTTAAGTGTTTTCTATATGAAGTGTTTTCTATGTTAAGTGTTTTCTATATGAAGTGTTGTCTATGTTAAGTGTTTTCTATGTTAAGTGTTTTCTATGTTAAGTGTTTTCTATATGAAGTGTTTTCTATGTTAAGTGTTTTCTATATGAAGTGTTTTCTATGTTAAGTGTTTTCTATATGAAGTGTTTTCTGTGTTAAGTGTTTTCTATATGAAGTGTCTATGTTAAGTGTTTTCTATGTTAAGTGTTGTCTATGTTAAGTGTTTTCTATGTTAAGTGTTTCTATGTTAAGTGTTTTCTATGTTAAGTGTTTTCTATATGAAGTGTTTTCTATATGAAGTGTCTATGTTAAGTGTTTTCTATGTTAAGTGTTGTCTATGTTAAGTGTTTTCTATATGAAGTGTTTTCTATGTTAAGTGTTTTCTATGTTAAGTGTTGTCTATGTTAAGTGTTTTCTGTGTTAAGTGTTTTCTATATGAAGTGTTGTCTATGTTAAGTGTTTTCTATGTTAAGTGTTGTCTATGTTAAGTGTTGTCTATGTTAAGTGTTTTCTATGTTAAGTGTTGTCTATGTTAAGTGTTTTCTATATGAAGTGTTTTCTGTGTTAAGTGTTTTCTATA
The DNA here is from genome assembly GCA_005408345.1 of Macquaria australasica. NCBI lineage: Eukaryota > Metazoa > Chordata > Actinopteri > Centrarchiformes > Percichthyidae > Macquaria > Macquaria australasica. The sequence goes on from SEMN01001268.1 coordinate 70,657, forward strand.
TGAAGTGTCTATGTTAAGTGTTTTCTATGTTAAGTGTTGTCTATGTTAAGTGTTTTCTATGTTAAGTGTTTTCTATATGAAGTGTTTTCTATATGAAGTGTCTATGTTAAGTGTTTTCTATGTTAAGTGTTGTCTATGTTAAGTGTTTTCTATATGAAGTGTTTTCTATGTTAAGTGTTTTCTATGTTAAGTGTTGTCTATGTTAAGTGTTTTCTGTGTTAAGTGTTTTCTATATGAAGTGTTGTCTATGTTAAGTGTTTTCTATGTTAAGTGTTGTCTATGTTAAGTGTTGTCTATGTTAAGTGTTTTCTATGTTAAGTGTTGTCTATGTTAAGTGTTTTCTATATGAAGTGTTTTCTGTGTTAAGTGTTTTCTATATGAAGTGTCTATGTTAAGTGTTTTCTATGTTAAGTGTTGTCTATGTTAAGTGTTGTCTATGTTAAGTGTTTTCTATATGAAGTGTTTTCTATGTTAAATGTTTTCTATATGAAGTGTTGTCTATGTTAAGTGTTTTCTATACAAAGTGTTTTCTATGTTAAGTGTTTTCTATATGAAGTGTTTTCTATGTTAAGTGTTTTCTATATGAAGTGTTGTCTATGTTAAGTGTTTTCTATATGAAGTGTTTTCTATGTTAAGTGTTTTCTATATGAAGTGTTGTCTATGTTAAGTGTTTTCTATATGAAGTGTTTTCTATGTTAAGTGTTTTCTATACAAAGTGTTTTCTATATGAAGTGTTGTCTATGTTAAGTGTTTTCTATATGAAGTGTTTTCTATGTTAAGTGTTTTCTATATGAAGTGTTTTCTATGTTAAGTGTTTTCTATATGAAGTGTTGTCTATGTTAAGTGTTTTCTATATGAAGTGTTTTCTATGTTAAGTGTTTTCTAGCCACAAGTGTTTTCTATGAAGTGTTGTCTATGTTGAGTGTTTTCTATATGAAGTGTTTTTCTATGTTAAGTGTTTTCCTATATTTAAAAGTGTTTTTCTATGAAGTGTTTCTATGTTAAGTGTTTTCTATATGAAGTGTTGTCTATGTTAAGTGTTTTCTATATGAAGTGTTTTCTATGTTAAGTGTTTTTCTATATGAAGTGTTGTCTATGTAGTCTTTCTATATGAAGTGTTTTCTATGTTAAGTGTTTTCTATACAAAGTGTTTTCTATATGAAGTGTTGTCTATGTTAAGTGTTTTCTATATGAAGTGTTTTCTATGTTAAGTGTTTTCTATATGAAGTGTTTTCTATGTTAAGTGTTTTCTATATGAAGTGTTGTCTATGTTAAGTGTTTTCTATATGAAGTGTTTTCTATGTTAAGTGTTTTCTATACAAAGTGTTTTCTATATGAAGTGTTTTCTATGTTAAGTGTTTTCTATATGAAGTGTTTTCTATGTTAAGTGTTTTCTATATGAAGTGTTGTCTATGTTAAGTGTTTTCTATATGAAGTGTTTTCTATGTTAAGTGTTTTCTATACAAAGTGTTTTCTATATGAAGTGTTTTCTATGTTAAGTGTTTTCTATATGAAGCATTTTCTATGTTAAGTGTTTTCTATGTTAAGTGTTTTCTGTGTTAAGTGTTTTCTGTGTTGGGTAGGAACCAGGTGCTGTTTCTGTGTTACAGTGAGGTGAAAACACTGGTTCGGGGTTTGATCTGTGATCGTCACTGGAAACACAGGGGATCCATATGAATGTAGAAACTTCACACTGAGGCTCCTGAAGTCTCTTCAGCATCACATGACCTACAGAGATGGAAAAATAAACTCCTGTATCCGAGCAGAAAGTCCCTGTCTCTCTTCTCGCCTCATGGCCCACTTACAAACTCCCACGACTCCGTCTCCATGGTTACCGAGGACAC
>SEMN01001269.1:0-76936 GCA_005408345.1 Macquaria australasica
GCTCCTTCCTCCCTTTTCCTTCTCCTTCCACCTTCCCTGCCTTCCTTTCTGTAGTCTTCCCCACTTCTCTTCCTCCCAGTCCTTCCTCCCTTTTCCTTCTTCCCCTTCCACCCTCCCTTCCTTTCCCTTTCCTTTCTGTAGTCTTCCCCACTTCCCTTCCACCCTCCCTCCCTTTCTTTCCTTCCTCCTTTCCCTTCTTCTCACCCGTCCTTCTGCTCCTTCCACCCTTCCTTCCTTTCTTCTTTTTCTTCTTCCTTCCTCCCTCACTCCTGTCCTTCCTCCTTCCTTTCTGTATCTTTCTCCACTTTGTTTTAGGTTCAACAAGGTAATTCTGAGATGTAGCCTCAGTTGAAGAAGGCTCTCCTCTCCTCCTCTTCCTCTCCTCGCTGTGTCTCCACAGATTTTGAAGGTCATTACTTTCAGAACATTTAATCACAGTAGGAAGCTGAGTTTGTGCTCGGCCTCCCGCCGCTGAGGGTCAGCCCAAAACATTGCAGCGGTCATTCCAAGTTTTCAACAGATGAAATAACTGCTGCTCCTGTTCCGCCCGTCCTGCCTTCCTCTGCAGCTCACTGAGCAGAGCAAGGCAGTAATGCTGCTCAACATGATGGTTCAATTCCTGCTGCAGTTCGATGAGGTTTATTTAAAAAATAGTCCCTTTTTCTTTTTAATCGCATGTATCAAAAAGCTGATTGGACAAACGAAAAGAACAGGAACGGAACAAGAGACATTAAATTAATCTCACAAGGGCCCAAAAGAATTAAAAAGATAAAACATTAAATTAAGAGGTAGGGAATAAGAAAGCATGAAAGGGAAATGACTTCACATAAAAAAGCTGGTTTTTAAAGAAAGTCTTAAGAAAAGAAAAGATTTTTCTAGCTTGTGTATGATTATATAATCCTTACTTGCTCTAATCTTATTTATACTGGCTCTATCCCAATTTTTCTGTGAGCTAATTTCCCCAAAATAAAACAAACAAACACACTGATAAAAAACTCCATGGAGAAAATTCACCTGAAAGCAGCTAAACTCTGTTACAGAATCAGTTTGTGATGCATCTCACTCGTCTGTGTCTGTTCTGTTGAACGCTGGTGGCACTGAGATGTTTCCAGCAGCTACAGTCAAGGTTTGTGACACCAGAAACCGTTGCAGCAATCTAAAACAATCATCAGATCAACAGTAAACGTTGGTTTTGTCAGTCTCTCAGAGTAAAAGAGTGAAAGCTGAAAACACTGTATTCAAGCATCTTGTCAAGACATTGTAGAAAGGATGAAATGATTAAAAAGCTTTTCAGGTTGTTGAGTCTAATTTTCTGTTTCTCCACGAGTGATAAATTGGCTACTTTTGCTGTCATTCCTGCACCGACACATACGGGCACTTATGAGTGAAACATTGTATATTGCAATCTGCAAATATATATTTTGCTGCAAAACAATCAGTTATTGAGGGTTGAGGGGGGTTGAGGGTGTTGGCTTGTTGTATTGTTAATGCGTCTCTGCTTCATGGTATGAATTGTTAGCCTAATAATCATACCAGCAATGGTTTCAACAAGTCCTCCAACATAAACGACAGAATAGGTGGTTTGTCAGTGACTCCCAAAATGACACATAGGCGTACCAGACCTTCGTCATCATGGTAACAATAATAAACACTTGGTTAACAGTGTGAAACGGTCGCAGTTTGGTTAGGTTTAGGTTTAACTACTTGATCATGGAAAAGATCATGGTTTGGGTTAAAATAACTAAATTAGTTACATAAGTTAAGTTGCATACATAAGTTAAAATAAGCCAAGGTTGATTTTGGTTTCACTCAGGACACGAACAGCAGTCTCCTGGGTGAAAGCCCTGTGTTGTTGGACCCATCCATACACACCAACCTCCTCCCTACATGGACTTTGTCGCTCTTTATAGGTCGCCGCCTAACAAACGTAGTCATAATAAGCTGCTTGCACAGATGACTTATAAGGTCGTATTTTTGGGGAGAACCGTCTCCATCCATCCATCTAATCCATCAATTCATTTATACCTGAATTTTGTCTTAAACTGTCGTTAAAATAAAATGGAAATACTGGTTTCTAATGAATGATGAACATTTTTAAGCCTAAAGGTAAACTGCTATAAGTGATAGGATCCTACATGAACACACTGCTGATGTTAGAACCACACTGGATATTTCACATGACAGATTCTTATGTTAGCGTTTTGTCTGTGCTCTTTAGCACTGGTTTGAAGTGGGTGGGACTGTGTGAGAAAAAGGTATTTCCACGCACCATTCTAGCCTGATAATGAAACTGAATTGCCATTTTAATTTCACTTCATTCAGTAGGCCTGATATTGTGTTCATGTTGCAGATGTGCCGACTTTAGTTTGACAAGTAGTTGTTTTGTTTCAGCTGACATGGAAGCTGCAGTGGCGGTTACTAGGAGCAGCTAAACTTTGTTTTTCATGACGTTCAAATAAAATATTATTTATTTCTGTAAGTTGACTTACACCAACCTGTGCAGCTGTGCCAATCTCATACAAGCTTGTCACCATTGTCGTCACTATTTTCCATGGATGCTACGTAGCTAGCTTGCTGTTCAAGAAGATGACGTTCTTGATCCTGCCTATAAAGCTCCGATTGGTTGAATGTTTCTCCAAATGGTGGAAAACAGCCGCCAGTAAGTACAACACCAGACCAATATGAATCACTAAACAAGTCAGACATGTGGGCAACAATTTAGAGGTTGAGGTCAAGAGGTCCAGGTAAAGTATTTTGCCAAAGAAACACCACTGTCTACCATACTACACCAACAGCTGACCTTTAGTTCAAGCTTATCTGCTCCATCAAACAGCCTGAAAAATGTGGCTGAAACATGTCTAGTGTGGACAAGGAGACTCTCGATGGACAGCTACAACCTGCAAGGTGAGGGTCACATGACGGATGAAAACAGCTGAAGGTGTCAGTAGGCTAGTTTTTGATAGCCTTGATAGCTTGTCTACTCGTACTGGAAGAAGATAATAAGTCAAGAAGCCCGTAACATAACTGTCCTTGAAAGAATAGCTACATGGTAAAGCTTGAGACAAATTACCTTTTCACTGTCATACGAAAACAATGATTTCACTTGCTTTTTTGTAGTATTAGTGTACTGAAACATTTTCTTGGAGCAACATCTAGTGGCCATTAGAGGAACTGCAGCACTGGTGCCTACATTCATCCCTGGTGGTTACTGCACAATGTGAACACACCCTGCATTTAAGTTTTACAGGTCATACACCGTTTTGTTTGTTGTTATCAATAAGATCATGCTAAGAAAATGTAGTTTGTTTAAAATAATAAATAATATGGCTGCAGGTTGAAGCAGTTTGTCTGCTGAAGGTAACGCACAGAAGCAGTTCAGACAGAAGAAATAAAAATGGTGGGTTGTTCACAAAAAAAAAAAAAAATATATATATATATATATATATATATAGTGTGTGTGTGTGTGTGTGTGTGCGTGCGTGTGCGTGTGTAAGTGTGTGTGGTGTCTAGGACTTGCTATCCAATATAGCTTTTCCCAACACACCGCTACCATGGTTACGCAGGGATATGAGGTGCCACGGAAACAAACAGACGTTTGAGCATGCTCACTGCTGATCACCTGGCTGTCGCTTTCTCACACACACACACACACACACACACACACAATCTTTTGAGATACCTTTACAAGTGATACCCATGCAAAAATGTAAAGACAGACACACAGATACAGTACACACTAAATCTGCAGCTGCTATTAAGTCAGCACCCATCACCTGCTGTCTGACACACACACACACACACGCTATAAATATCCATGTGCCACTCAAAGTGAATCAGTTGTCTATCCCCAAGCTGCTGTCCCACATAGCCACTCAACTGAGCTGTGTGTGTGCCAGCTTGTGAGTGAGTGTGTGTGTGTGTGTGAGAGAGAGAGAGAGGAATAGTGTTATTTTAAGTCATGTGTTTGAACGACAGAGCGATGGGGTAGAAATCCAGGGAGAAGAAGAAAGAGAGAGTGTCTGTGCGTCAGAGGAAGTGTGTGTGTGTTCTGTGTTTGCAATGCATGTTTGTGTGCGTGTGTGTGTCAGAATAAACATTTCATCCCCTGCAAGTGATGCAGGCACCCCTTCGGCCAATCAGTAATGAGTAAACAAACGCAGCGCCCCCCTCGGGCCAATCAGAGCAGCTTTAGGAAAGCCAGGAGGAAGTTAGAGCGAGGCTGAAGAGGCTCTGAAGTTTCCGATAAACTGCTCGACATAATGGCAATTAAACCGATGATTGTGGCGCCCCCTCAGGCCAATCAGTGCAATATTTGAAAATGCTGGAATGGAAAAAAAGATCACATCATTTCCTGGAGAATTTCAGTCCAAAACATCTTATAACTGAAGAGAAAATACTGCAGAAAAAGTGAAATAAAGCTAATGTTTCTCTCTCCAAAAACAGCTCTTATATTAGGAAATCTGATCTGTCCTGTTTGGTTAACTGTCTAGCAGATTTGAAAGAATGAACGACCACTTTCTCTCAATTTCCCTCAATTAAATTCAGCCTTGTCTTAGGCTTCTTGATTCTAGCCTTTTCTTTTCTTCTCTTTTCTCTACTTTGAACTACAGTAATATTTGAAAGGATAAGGCTGCACTTACAGTATATTTTTCTTAATGTCAACAGATCCCATGAAAAGACCAAAACCAACAATGTGTTAGTGCGTCTCTCAGTACTTTCTGACAAGTACAGCAAATATGGAAAGTAGTTTTAAAAAAAAAAAAAAAGGCTCAGTACGGTAGTTTTTAGCAAATTAAACAGGAGGAATAGTGCATTTGTTGGGGACTATTTTCAGCGGCGGATTAATCCACATTTGTTTTTTTCAGACAGGAATCTGCTGAAGTATAGGAAGGAGAGAACTTTTGGTGTCCAGCCCTGCCTCTTTACTTTTACATAACACTAATTAGCAACAACAAATACAATTAGAGAAATGTAGTGCCACCTGAATTCCTGAATACCTGAATTTTTTAACATAATGAGCAAACATTTTAAATTATTCTGCAAATGCTTGGTCTGAACTTATGTGCAAAACGTTCACTGACGACGCTCATAGCAGCTAAAGAACGATGAAAGTTTTTTTTTATAGTTATGTTCAGGCACTTCAAGCACCGAGGTCACTGCAGTAAAACGTGGAAAAAACAAAACAAAAAAACTGGTCCTTCTGAGAAGCATTATATAAATTTGGTGGCCTCTTCTGACTATTCGTAGGAAACTCCACATCCCCACAGCCCATGAATGCACCGCAGCACAACAACAGGTGTCAGCTACAATAACAAAACCAGCCTGGAGCCGACTCCCTCAAATGATATGTTGTAGAAGAATGACTTCAAAAACACTGGAATGAGTCTTGACTGAGGTTATGAAAGATACAAGAGTGAAGAAGAGGAAGAAGTGAATTCATCGTTCTGAAGCCAGAAGCTCAGCAGCCCCGGAGGGAGGCCGTCTGAAAGCAGATGGATGATGTGTTAAATATCCAAGTATCCACTCAGGAAGACTGTAGTATTCAAGCAGTGGTCATACTTCCTGCCTCAAAACACTCTTCCATTGTGAAAAATAGAACTACATCATCTCTTTAGTGGAGACAAGTCTACAGTGTGTACAACACACACACACACACACACACAGCATCCTGACATGATATTTAGAGGAGGCAGAGATGCTCATACACACAGAAAACCAAACTCACACCCACACTTCAGCATATAATGCTTTAAGCATCACGAAAATGTTATTTTTTTAAACCCCCCCCAAACAGTCGCCATGGATACTGACCCACATTTCAGCCAACATGGAGATCTGCTTCTCATTTACATTTTCAAATAAATCCTCATCACCCAATCTGAACATACCAAATGTCAGAAAAGTTTATTAAATCTCTTTTTTTTAATATTGTTGTTTGAGATTGAAACTTTTTTTTCTCTATAATGCAATTTAAGATAAACACTTTTCTTCTCAATATATTGTCTGTGTTGTTTTGAGACTTGCTGCAGAAGACTTACTGATGTGACAAACTTTTTTTTTTTTTTTTTAATTTTGTAATTAAAAGGATCTTTGTGTGAGTAATAAACACAAATCCTAATTCAAGGCAAAGGCCTGACTGGCTGCAATGTAACGCTTGTAAGTTATTATATTTTAAATTAAAGCTGAGAGTCAAACGTATCTAAAGACGATGAGTTTAATAACTCATCATGCTAGCAGCTCTGTGTCACTTTGGCACAGCAGTGCTTTGAGCTAAATGTCAACATCAGCATGCCAACACACTAACACGCTGGTGTTTAGCAGGTATAATGTTTACCATGTTCACCATCCCAACTCCAGCTGTCGTGGAATAAATATAACTTATAATATAAATATAATAATTTTATGTTCTTTATATTCATTTTAAAATTATTTATTATCTGCAGAATGTTGTCAGCAGATTCCATTTCTGGAGAAAGACTAATGTTTTCATGACCAGCGACTACAGTTTGTTTCTTATTACCCGACATCCATCATTTAATAAACTTTCAGGTCAGGACAGGGCTCATTTACAGTTCCTATAAAAAGTATTTACACTCCTTGGAAGCTTTCATGCTTTATTGAATCACAACATTTAATCAAAGTGGATTTAGTGTGGCTTTTTTGACACTGAACAGATAAAGATCCTTAATAACATGTATGTAATAAGGTGACAGGATACTAAAATCCAGCTTGAGCCATCAATTTGTTTGTGTTGTATTTGGGGTTTGATGTCAGTATTTACTTTTTAAATTAGTTTGTACTGTTTTTTAAGATTTTATGGTCAAATGTACGTCTTGTGTTTTGTCTTTTAACATGTCACAATCATCATTTTAACATGTTATCCCTTGGATTCAGTAAATAAAGTAAATCTAAACTCAGGATGAAATGTTTGACTTGGACCTGAAGTTTCACACCGTCACATGTGACTGAATGCGGTGTTACAATACGCCGTTTGTGTCATTTTTTTGTTTTTCCAGCAGGTGTCAAACGATGGCGATTTCGTTTTTGGAAACACACTGATGAAATGTTCAGCCAGGACTGGTGGAGGCGTTCTGGTACAGCTGTTAAGAAAAAAAGCAGCAGCAGCTACAGCGATGGACGGAGAGAGATTCATTCTCATATTTCAAACTGGAGACTCACTGAGACGAGATACTGCGCATTTGTTAAGCATCTTTGGGGGTCTCTTTCTCTCTCTCTCTATATAATCAGCTCTCTCAGCTCCAGCACTAAACACAGTCCAGTGATATAAGATGTCATTAAACCATTAACAGCCTGCTGATTATCTCCGCTCATCTCCTCTCTGTTGTTCTGCTTCAGTCTGAATGTTTGCTCACGTTTGTGTCAGCTGTGTGTTTTTCCAGTTTTGTGCATATTCTGCCTCACCAGCGATGGCTTCCACTACCAGCAACAGATCAATCAACTTATCAGGTACGTGGGGCTCTTCCTGCCTCTCACGTCCTACAGCATCCATCAAAAATCACAAGGTTGTGTGCAACTATAATGTCGCAAATAGCCATCACCTTTCACCCACTGTTGGTCTGAGTTTTTCCTCCAAATAAATAAAAATAAATACAACCTATATTCTGTATTTCTAGCCCAGTAGGACTCTGTTGTAGTGATGTTGCCACGTTCCCAGATCTCAGCTATTATTCTGATGAGTACAGTTTTATCATAACCGATAGAAATTATTGCCAAAACTACAAAAATAAGAGTTTAGTTGTAAAAAAACATTTAATGTTTTAACTGGTGTGAAGACCAAAAGAAGAAGAGCTCAGACATCATGTGCATGTTCATCCCGTCTTCTCGTGTTCAGCCGTTCACTTTCTGATTAGAGTTTCCACGCTGCAGCTTCACAACCATGAGGCTGTCTGTGCTGCAGCTGAAATCTGGCCAGATCACAGCTGGAGGTAAAACGCTCTCTCTCCGAAAAGAAAAAATACAGAATTAGAGGTTTTTACAAGGAGAAATAAAAGGATGGATGGCGGCACGACGGAAGAGAGAGAGGGAAGAGAGGGAGGGAGTTGGGAAATGGGCCACGTGTCTGAAGGAAGGAGTGGAGCGAGGAGGAGGAGGAAGGGGTCTAATTTGAGAGGCCAAATGAACGGGAAAGGATCGTGTGGAGAAACAGGTGAAGAAAACGAAATGAGAAGACGACTCGGTGGGAAAAAAAAAGACAGGCGGCAGATGCGGAGGAATGTGAGAGAACGAGTGATAACGAACCATATGCATGAACACTGTCTGCATTGTTCTCGCTCTAACTTTTCTCCCTCTCTTTTTACACAAACTCACTCTCTCTCTCACACACCCTGTATTTGACTTTGCATGTTCACACACATTTCCTCACCTTTTTTCTCTCTTCTTTTCCTTCTCCATCCTCCCACTTGTGCAAAAAAAAATCCCCCAAACTCATCCACACTCCCTTGATCACACACAAACAAAAAATGCACACACACAAACACACACTCATGGGTGAGTGAATGAGCCGAAAAGAGTCCTTATCGCTGCAGCAGCTGCCAGTCCATTCATATCATTATAATAACTCTGAATGACGCTAATGAGCAATACACACCATGAATAGACCAGGATGAGACTCTCTCTCTGTGTGTGTGTGTGTGTGTGTGTGTGTGTGTGTGTGTGTGTGTGTGTGTGTGAAAAGTAGTGCAGTAATAAATAGGCCAGGATGGAATGCTGTAAATGCTGTGTGTGCATGCAAGATGTGTTTTTGTGAATGTGTAACTGTGTGTGTTTTCCTGTTTGAATAAACACAATAAGTAATGTGTGTGTGAGAGAGAAAGAGATGCTGAAATTAACTTTACAGGAAATCCGTTTTACATTGGTTTACAAAAAAAAAAAAAAAAAAAGCCCCAAAACTCAAAATAATTCATCGACCTGTTGTATAAGAGACCGTTTTAAAGCTCTGAATGCAAAGATAAATGAAAAAAACCCCGAGAAAGGAAGTGGGTCTGATTTGATCAAAAAAGATTCATTAACCAAACTCTCTTTTTCAAAATTTGTGCCTTCAGAATAAAAACTCATCGCAACCAGTCAGATCCAGATTTAACTCCAGCTAAAGCAAAACCTGGAAAGTGCACTTCATGTGCCCATTTACAGCAATGAATAAACAGTTTGTTAGTCAGGCTGCTTTCAGACCGACATTAGTTCAGAGTGAAGATATGCAGCCTCCTCATTCATTTAAACGGAGAGTCCTGACATCAGCTGCTGTCCCACTAGCTTCTGTGACACAGTGCTATTGAATTTCTTCTTGAACATTTCTTAATGTCTTTGTGAAAAAATAAAACATGTTCCTGGGATTTACGATCCATATTGTAAGATACGCTAGGCGACTATCTACTACGACACACTATTAGAATTCAAACGCTTTATGATTTTAACAAAGTTATAATACGATTCATTTGTTAGCATACAAAAAAGCTAGAACCAGTGCGAATAATACATCATCATAACTGTTGGTTTCTCCGAAATCCACGATATCCTCTTCTAATGTCATCTTTCCAACTTGATGTTTAACCTGTGTCAGTGGTAAGCAAATACTGGTCCAGCAAAAATGACCCAATGACAAAAGCTGAAGTTTTAGCGTTTGTAGTTTATGTCAAAACTTTCATATGATTTTCCCCAAATCCACTGCAGATAATGTAAATACAAGGCTCATACAAATCCAAATAAGTATGATCTTGTAACATTTAAAAGGCGGAGGTATGCTTCAAGCAAAGTAGTTTTAACGACTTGGTGTTCGACCACGTTGGACGTAGTTGTGTAAAGAATGAAAAAAGAGTTTGAGAGAGAAGTTCATTTCTAGTCCTTTCACACCTCCACACACCTGGCCAATCACAGTGTCAAGTGGACGTGATTGTCGAGTTGCTGGTGTTGCAGAAATACAATCCCATAAAATCCATTTCAATACAGAAATTGTCGAATGCAGACCCCCAAATTCAGGGCAATTGAGGGCCTCAGTGAACTTTGCAAAGCTCTTGTTCTTGTTGGAAATAGTCTTTGTTGAAGGCCACTAAACACAAAAATATTGAATAAACAATGATAGTACTAGTAGGAGTGAACATCATGACATACTGCTGAGTAAGATTATTTACCAGGACTGTAGTTCTGGTAATTTGTGTTATTTAATTCTGGAACAGAACCCGGAAAGGTAGAGTGGAGTACTCTACTTTAGAACTTGAGTACTTTAATTCTTGTTCTTTACATACACAGGGATCTCTGCTTATGGGGTTTATAGCCTCCACACTACAAACTTGAATTCCTAAATCCTGTGAAGTCTGGAGGTAATTCTAGCTGGGAGCAATCATGTTGGAAGACTCGCCGAAATCTCAAATTGTCTTCGGACAGCCGATGACCATGAAAAGTTCAGCTGTGGACGACCTTTCTGAGCCTTCATCCTTACATCATGAGCCACTTCCTCTCATTGCTCGGCTTTTTAGGAAACAAACAGACACGTGCCGCCTCAGTTATCAGGTCCCGCTCGTTGTTTATGTGCGGTTTGACTTTCACCTGGCTGACAGCACCCCACAGAGCCCACGGGAGAAAGACTGACACCTTCGAGCTACGAGCAGGATGATGCAAACAGAGGGAAAGAACACGAGGATAAGCTGATAAAATACACCACAAGTTTCACAGACGTAACCTGCTGGAAGACATGAAAAAAGATGGATAGAGTGGAAAGAACGTTGAGGTAAATAAATTAATGCAAATAGCTTTTATCAGCTTAAATCAGAGGAAATCCACACTGCGCCAACATCTAAACATCAAACATGTAATTCCTCTATGAGTGCGTGTGTGTTTTCTGGCTGTGTTCCCGGGAAGCAAACTGTGGTCAAATGCAGGTAATTAAAAAGAAAAACCTGTTAAGACAAAACACGCCCACCAAATCTCTCTCTCTCTCCTTCATCTGTCATACTCACTTGTATGGATGTAACATGTCTCTCTCTTGCACACACACACACACACTTCATTGATTTTCATTGTTTCATCCATCCATCTTTCTGACAGTCACTCCTCCCCTCCTATGACTCAACTCCCTGTGTGTGTGTGTGTGTGTGTGTGTGTGTGTGTGTGTGTGTGTGTGTGCGTGCGTGTGTGCGCATTTGTATATCTGAGGCGTCCTGTTTGTTCAGAGTTCTCTGCAGACGTCTCTAACAGTGAAGTGGGTTGCATTTCTTTGTGATGACTGACAGTTTGATGGGCGGGTTGGTGTGTGAGGAGCTAAAGCTACAGTTGAATCTGAATAAATGTGTTTATAAAGTGGTGACACAATAATGTTGATATTACAGAAAATAACGCACTGGTTCATAGCTCCAACAATCAATACTTTTTATTTTAGCAATGAATCAAATGACTACATTTAAAGCAACATTATGCAACAATTTTACCTTAAAATAACAGCTTCAAAATCACTGTGATGGCACACTAACTTGTAACAGGGAGAATGGCGCCTCTTTCATTCCCACTCCACGCCCCGAACGCCCCCCAAAAGAGAGGCCGGATGAGAGTAAATCTTGGACTGGCTTTTAGACGTGGCGAGACCTTAGTGAAATAAAAGGCTGCAGGACAGACGCCGAGCTGGCCTTCTTGCTGTTAAACTAGTGAGTCATATTAGCTGGCTTGCTGTGTCTTGTGTTGTTGCACTTGCTTGATGTTTGTTAGCAAAGTTGTTGTCTTGCTAGTTTTTGATCATGAGCCAAGTCAACCCACCAAATCCAAATCCTTCAGCTGGTCAGCAAATCCACGTGCACAACTGTACATGAGGGTGAACTGCACTCCGAAAACTGTAGGAGGTGCCAAAGTGCAAAAAATACCAATTCTTACATAATGTTGGTTTAATGTCATGATTTCTTGTAGCAAAGAAACCACAGAGAATCATCACAAACTCTGCAGCTCTATGGAGCTTTTTAGCCCCTTTTAGCTCAATGTTTTGGTTTTATGGCACATTTACTGTATAGTTCAGCACCGGCACTCTCATCAACCTCATTTCCAACAGCAGCAAGACACCTCTGATAAACCCAATGTATACTGCCTGCCCAGCACCAAACAGCAGACAGACAAAGTTAACACCATCTGATGTTAAAGGGTAATTCTGGTATTTTCAAACCTGGGCCCTATTTCTTTTTAAATTTTTTGAGGTCTAAATGACTAATACTTACCAAAAGTTTTGGAATGGGTCCAGTAGATCGCCTCAGCCAGCAGCCGCGAACAGGCTGCATGGCTGCAATGCAATCTTTGCGGGCAACTGTGCCTGTGAAAAGCATGCAGCCCTGTGGCCCTTATTTTTATTCATTTATATGCAGACATTAAAATGTTTATGTTGTTAAAAGATAACACGTTCATGAAGTGTAAATATGTTTAAAATGTGTCAGATTATAACATGTTAAAATCATTCATTCTATATACAGTTAAAAGTCAGAGGAAAAAAAGAGTGGTGTTAGTTCTAAAAATCATTTATAGTTGGTTGTCTGCACAAATACCAGAAGACCACGTTTGTTTGCGGGGCAGTGAAGCGTGATGTCAGCCTATATTGTCAATCTTTTATTCTCTCCTCTCCATTGGCATGTCTGTAGTCTTTAGCCCATCCTGTCCTCACCTTGTTCAGGGAGGAGGGGCTCAGCGTCAAGGTGAGTGACGGCAGGAGCGGCTTTATCGGCGTCCGAGCAGGATAGCTGTAAACTGTAAAAGTAACAACACTCCTAACTTCCAAGACTGACGGAGAGTCGTCCTGTGGTTGATGTGTGTGAACTCAGAAACTGCCAGAGGTAAATACATGTGTTCTGATGTACTCGGTGCTGCTGTTTGAGTGTAATGTGTAAAAGACGGGCTGAATTGCTAATCACTGCTAGCCTTTAGCTTAGCCTGCTCATGGACTTTCACACTGTTAATTCTGCATTGCAGCTAGCAATTGCTCATTTGTTTAAGACATACTGTGGGTTTTTCACCATGAATTAGCCTGTAGCTTAGTTACTAAGAGGAATTATGTGATTCAGGACTGGACATTTGCCATAAGAGGGAGAGAGCGAGGACCGGGAGAGCCCTGGACCGTTGGAGAGCGTTGGTTCACCGCACCATGTTGCTGCGCGCCCCCATTCCCTTGCCGCTGAAACTGCACCTTGCCTTTTGTCCTTTTCACCTCCCATCTTCATCTCTGACTTTTGTTGGACTCGTGAGTACACCTCTAACACTTTGCACGTGCCTTTTTGTTTATGCTGGTTAAACCCAGTGAAGCGGCCATTTGTTTCCGGCCTCCACGCTCACAAGCGTCGACTGGGCCTGCAACGTTCTTTATTTACATCTTAATAGCCCAGTGTGAATGTGTGTGTGGGCTGTGGACACTTGAGTTTTCCTTGTCATTTTGATTTTACCTTTTCTTTTTGGGTTCATCAGGGGTCAATTGTGGGTCAAACCTGCCAGAGCATTGTATGAGAATTTTGAATACTGTTATCAGGGCATACTTAAAGGTCAACAGTGAACCAGTTAACTCATTTGCGAATGGCCAATTCGTGATGTTGTAATAAATAAGTCTTGTTGTTTCAACTAAATCCTGTGTTGTAATTGCAAAGGTGATACTTTTGGGATAAATAAGTGATGAAACAGGTTAAAGCGAACTTTTAATGTAAAGGGGAAGTACCAAATTGTGTGTTTACTTCTTAAAAGTTATCGGAGGCACCGCCAAGTTATTTTACATCACTATCACAGTTATATAGCGCCATCTTCAGACGAACTCAGGCCCCGTCCCATTGTACTAACACACCCTAATTATTTGTTAGTCAATACTTAATAGCTACATGGGACTGGGGTTACAAGTACGTCCACTAAAAGTGCTTGTTTTTGCCACTGAGTCTGGCTCAGATTGTTGTTCCAAGTGTCTGAAAACATTATGGAGAGGATCCCTGCAGAGATACACCTTTTTGTTAAAGAGTAAGATCCAGAAACACTGTTGTCTTCCTGCAACAACTCACCTCTCGCGAGAACTCAGAGCGTGACTTCTCTTTGAGTGAGACTTCTGTTTCTGTAGCCAGAAATATATCCACACATGTCCAAGATCAAAATAAAAAGTGCATTAAATCCAAGCAACCCATATAGTGAGAGTATGACGGGTACACACTAGGAGAGACTAATGGCATGAAGGTGATAAGTTATTCCAAACAGAGCAATTATTAAATCGTGCACATTAATTATTATAATCCCCCCCATGACACCTCCCAGGCTCTGTAAAAATATCTTTGCTGCTGGAACTGAAGACTAAAGCAACGATGCAAAAAAAAAAAAGATTAAAAGGCTGCGTAGAGCTGAGGGGAACTGTGGAGTCGGGTGATAATTCTCTGTATGTTTGTCACTACAAATGATACCTTTCACATTACACACAGTCATTTGATCAATTGTTAATATAAAAAATAATGGCTTTAAGTACAAATCACCTGCGCGTTACGTCGCTGTCGGCCGTTTTCCAAATCATACCCATCGGTTTTTAGATTGATTTCCCTCCTTTCGGCTCCCTTTGGTTTCAGTTAATTTCTACGAAAATCAGCTTGCAGAGACTTCAAACCTGCTGCAGAGAGACAATCCATCACAGTCCACACACTCGCTCACCTTCAGTTTCTGATTAAAAAATGCTGCCTTGAAATGGATTTTATGGGATTGTATTTATTTATTTATTTTTAAATTAGGTATTTGCAATAAAATATATGCATACGATCCAACACAACAGATGCAGCTGTACCACCACTGTTATTCCTTTAGGGAGTAGTGTGTGTGTGTGTGTGTGTGTGTGTGTGATACTGCTGACAGTAGGAGTATCTGTAGCCAGGAGTCACATCCTCACTGAAAATGTCACACACAATTCATATTATAGTAGCCTACATAGGCACAGCTCATATACAGTATAGACACACACTCCCTCTATCACTATCGACCATATCTTTTATTTACCTCTTATATTCTCCCTTCCACACACACACACTTCTGTACACTCATCTCTCATCTTTTTTTTTTATAGTTCATCCTCCTGCTCTATTTCCTTTCCCTTCAACTCTTTCCACTCGTCTATCTCTTCACTTCCTCTTTTTATGTCATTCTATGAATCACGTACGCTCGTTTCCCGTCTCGCTCCTCTCTGTCTTTTTATTCATCTTCCTGTTTGATCTCCTGCTTTGTATTCTGGATGCATCTCTTTCTCAATCTCTTTTTTTCCCCTCCCCTCCCATGTGTCTCTCTTTCTCTCAATTGCTCTCTCTCTGGCTTTCTCTCTCTTATTTTATTCTTCATCATCATCTTGTCCTCTCCCTCTCTCTCTCTTCCTCATCAGCGAGCAGACGGCCGGGTTTGATGAGGGAGATGTAAATGTCATGTCGTGTTTCTGCAGGGGGAAGAAGGGCTTCAGAGCGAACATGACAATACTGGCTTTAATAAAGCCTCAGGTCAGAATCAAAGGGGTTTCCCCGGGCTCCTCTCAGGGCTTCCATCCAAAGAAAAAAGTCACACTTCTCACATCACATCTTTTCTTTGACCATATAGTCCTAGGAACTAAATCAGGAACTAGAAGACGTTTGATGTGGTCTTAGATGTGGAGAGATTTGGTGTTTCAAGATGTTTTTGTCTCTTAAAACCTGTTGTGGGACCAAAACTCGCCATCAAAGCCAATAAAAACAAAAATTTTGTGAAAGAATCGTATCACCTTCTTTTAGTTTTATGGTTTCAAAATGTTTTAATGTTGCGTTAAAAATTGAGAGTTTTGGTGGCACAGGAGAATGAAATGTTTTTTATTTTCAGGGTCATTTGGTCCGACTGGTTTGTTAAATGTTTTAGTGACTCAGTGACTAAATGTCTTCCAGTGAAGAGCTTTAATTTCTGTTTGTTGTGTTGTTTTACACAAAAACTTGTGGTGCCTCGGACAAAACTTTGAGTTTTATACAGTCAGTGTCTTCTTCTTACTGGTTTCAGTGGAGAGTTTTAGTTACACATCGTCTCAGCTGTGATTTTAGATTTAATATTATGAGTTTCACTGGAGCTCCATAAATCTGCACCAAAGAATGAAAAGAATAAAAGAAGAATTTCCACAAACGCCAACTTATAAAAGTGATTTAGAGCCTCACATTGATTCTCAGTACGACTGTAAAATGGGCTAGGATTCATTGTAAACTTGGATTAACTCTTGTTTTATGATTGTAATGTACCATGCTTTGACACCTGTTTTAAACTATTAAACTCCAATTTAAAACTTTAAATTGACAGCTGAGATGATTTGAGTTTTTAAAAATACAGATGGAATAAAATGTGTGATCTCAACACTCAATAAAAACTCAATGAGGCACGACAAACTTAAGTTTTATCATAATTTAGATTTTTTAAAGTCCTACAAGAAGTCAGAAATGCTAAATTTCTGGAGCACTGATGGTTTTGATTTTGGGATGTTTTTTGTCATTGTTCCTCTCAAGCTTGGAGCAACACGTAGCAGAGTTTAAATTCAAGCTTGGTTTCACTATTTTAAGTTAAAGGTCTCGGGAGACCGGAAATCGAACCTACAGCAGTGTTGGTGCATTTATCCATCCACTGACTGATACTTTACTGTGTGTGAGCTCGGGAGGGTAGTAATTACAGAGGAGGGAGAGAGGATAAGTGAGACAAATGGATGGAAAGAGACTCATAAAGACAAAAAACAAACAAACAGAAAGCGTGAAGTTGCTGCGGGAGAAATAATAAAAAAGAAAGAGCAGAGTGTGTGAGGGGAACTTTTGACGTCTTATAAATGAGTGATATAGATGTGTATGCTGTCAGGACAGGTGTTCAAGTGCTGCGTGTGTGTGTGTGTGTGTGTGTGTGTGTGTGTCAGAGATGTAAAAGTGCTTAAACAGCAAAGAGCCCACGGTGGAGAGAGCTCCAATGGGAATACTGTGATGTCGCTAACGGCAACCATCCCTCTGTGTGTATGAATCAAGACTAATATCCACACTAGCGCCCCTGTGAGGCCATAATGTTAATTACACAGAGGACAAACATTATTGGATGGCTGAAAAATAAAAAGACAACTCTGCTATTCTTAGATCCTTAACACTAGCGGGGTAACGAATGTAAAGTTTGTTCTGAGGGTGGAAACAGAGGAAACGTTACCTAAATCACATGGTTTTATCGTCTGTAGACCTACAACCCCTGGCACGCGCCTCTTGAGCCACTGTGTTGGCCTTTAGCATGTTAACATGCCAACATTTAGCACGAAACACTTTCAAAGTTCATTCTTGAAACTCAACTTTAAGCCAACATGGATGAAAAGCCCAAAAAGTACTCAAACACTGGAAATCTAAACATCTTCATTTCCATGACAACTGACTGCATCTGCTATGGAAGATTATGTGATATGGTCAAAAGCTCCAAAGCATAAACTAAATGGACCTTGAGGTTTTGTCAGTTTAGCATGTTACTTTGTTAGCATTGAGGTTGTGCTACAGTACAAGTCCTCATTTTTCTCACTTCTATTTCAGGAGTAAAAAGACCTGAAACTGATCTTTTGTAAGGTTGTGTCTTTATAAAACAATAAACTGACATCACTTTCATGAGGAATTTAATCCCTTACAATTTTAAAGATTAGGCTTCAGCTCTCAGCCATTTGAGCTTCCAACGTGAAAAACTGCATAGTGCAGCTCCTACAGGCTGGCTATTGTCTGAGTAATTTCTCTCTGACGGATATTAAATCATACTTTTAGTGAATATATAAATGATTTATAAAAGAAAAATGTCCTGTTCTTTCTGCCTATTTTCCACTGCATCTGTAAGGAGTAATTTCCTGCTGATTCGAGTCACTTAACTTTACCAAAAATGATTATAAGGCACATTTTTTAAAATGTTTTTTCTCCTCATGTTCAAGTACAGAGAGTATGACGTTAAGACCGGTTTCCCTGCACAATGAGAGTATTTCTCACTAATGTTGCGTAGGAGCGACTGATAAAGACGACTGACAATATCTGGACTGATCTCACGTCCACAAAGCTGCACAACCCAAAGTTCAACATCACTTTAATTGTCTTTCTCCGGGGCAGCAACCCAGAGTTACTCATTCTTCTTCTGAGGATTTGAACATCTATGACCTTGACCTCTGGGCTGCTGTCGCCCTCAGTTACAGGCTGCAGGCTCAGGCTGCCTGCTGCTCTGTTATCTCTGCTCTGAGTGAACACAGGAAAAAGAAGAAATGGGAACATCGTGACCTGCAGCGCACAGACCAAAGTCTTACTGGCTCGTATCACTCTGTGAGCTCTTACTCACAAATGCAAGGGATTATGGGAAATTGGGACATTTTATTGTTTCTGGTCCAATCGTCTCTGTCCGCCTTTCTCACCCTCCTGTCCATCTCCCATCTTTTCACATTCTCCTTTTTCTTCCTGTTCTCCTCGTCTACCATCCATACTTCACTCCCTATCTTAATTATTTCCCCATTTCCACTTCTCTCTGTCTCCCTCTCTTCCCTTCATCTGTCTCTCTCACCTCCTCATCCTCACCGTCATCCCTCGCCTCCTATCTTAATTGCTCTGCCCACAGGAGGACGCAGTCAGGCCGGACTCCCTGCCGACTGTACAGTCAGCACCAGTTTTATTGTAAGAAGTGTATTTAAAAGGAGAACAGAGCAGTAGGAAAAAAAGAGGAAATTGTAGAGACCTTTGTTTCCCTTTCAGCGTGCCCTCCCAGCGGGGTTCACTTATACCAACAGCTACTGCAGCGAGGAAATAAAAGAAACTTTGCTTAATGCCTCCCATTTTGGATGCTCTCCTTTAAAGGATGTGACACATTCAACTCATGAAAGCAGCAGGTGTTACGTGGCCGGGGACATTCAGTGACACTTTGATTATGAGGCAGAAAGTGTAATGAAGTTTTATGACAAAGGATGTCAGAAAATGCAAATGTCCATGTTTTTAAGAAATTGAAAAAAAAAGAGTCATTAGAGGAAAATGCAAATCCGCTCTCTTGGTATAGTTTTGGTGCAGCCAAATTAAGATACATTACAGTTTCTTCCAAAAGTGGAACACAATGTTGGTGTACGATGTGAATTAGAACACCCACTCCTTTTGTTTTCATTATTATTACATATGTCAAAGAAAAGCAGCAACATTAGCAGAAATACTGGATTGGCACACCTGGCTACTACACCTTTACCTGAACGTCTGTCTTTACGGCGTGTCACATGATGCAACACTATACGCGTCATGTGTGCAGCGTCGAACCGTGTGTGTGCCTGGTGTGTGTTAAACTGGGTTTATATAGTTTATATGTGCATAAAGGGGTTACAGCCAACACGTTCTCACTCCCAACTCGTCAAATATGGCAGCCTGGACAGTGGCACTACGCTTCAACCTATGATGCTCTACATCTACGTCAGTTTGAAGCGTTCATCACATTGTTACAGTGTAGCTAGGGAGTAGACACAAGTAGCCCCTGTAGCTGCACCGTAGCTGACGTCCTCCAACATGTTGGGGCTACGGCTGCTTCAGCTGCAGGGTAAGTAATATAAATTATTATGTAGAGCATATATTATGTCGATATGTCGATTGACAGAAAATGTGTTTTATCTTTGTAAACTGAACATCTTTGGGTTTTGGACTGTTTCTCAGATGAAACAAGCAATTTGAAGACGTCATCTTGGGCTCTACAGTCTTTTCTATCAATCTTGATCAGGAAATTAAAAATTACCTATAGATTAATCAATGCTGAAAACACACATTGGTTGCAGCCTAAGTAATACAGTGACTCATGAAAATGCATTTAGTGTTTGTTCATTTTGTGCATCATTAACAGACTCAGTGCATCGTGTCTTCCAGTTGATTATCTGCACGTCTAATTTCCATTCCAAACCCAGAAAGGAAAAGGAGAGATTTAAACTCTGCTGTTAATTAACTTGTTGCTTCACATTTTATTTCAGTTTTTATTGATCATTCTGTGTTTTTGGCTGTAATTGTTAGCAGCACTTTGCAGAGATTTTTTCTTTTTCAGATAACATATGTTGTTGATATAATATTCTGTTCCGTCTTATTAAATGTTCTTATTCTTTTCCTTTTTACATTAGATTTATTTCATCGTTTTTCATTTCATTTCTTGCTGTTGCACACTGGAGGTGTTTGTAGGACAGACTGTTTGTTTGTTTGTTTGTTTGTTTGCAGTTTGAATGAAGAAGTGAGCCTTTAATTCATTAAGCACCAGGTCTCTGTCTGTGTTCTAATTAGATTTGGGGGATTACTGGATTGTGTGTTTGTGGTCTGTATTTATGAGACTCTCAACGTTACAGGTCAGCAGGTTTACATTAACCTGAGTGTGAGTGTGTGTGTGAGTGCGTGTGTGTGTGTGTGTGTGTGTGTGTGTGTGTGTCAGTCCAAATTCCCTATTACTGCATGGATCAGTGGGCATGTATGCATGCATTCAGGTATACTTTAATGTAATTGGCTTTTTTTTCTGTGTGTATGTGTGTAAATAATGGACTGACCACCGCATGTAAAGTACAAACACACACTCTCAGGACAAGCTCCCTACTCAAACAAGTTTCCTTGTTTCTGTGCGAACGTCCCTGCAGACAGAAGTTAAAAAAACACGAGGAGACACGACAACAACAAGACCAAAACAAATCAAGCAAAAGAAAATAAAAAAAGAGCAGATATGAAATATTGATGCAACAGGAGGGAGGAGGAGAGGTGAGAAGAGCAAGGAAGCTCAAACCTGTTTCTCGTTGTTGTTTTTTTGTCCCTGAAGAGAGACGAGGGGGGAGGAGAGAAATGACAAAAAAAGGAGAAATGAAGAGAAAAGGGCAAGAAACTGAGCACAAGGATACGAGAGAGGAGAGGAAAGAAAATATGACAAGAGCAAAAATATAAATATATTCTTTGCATTGTGAAACTTGCCCATTCATTTTAGAGTGAAGATCATCATTTTTGTTTAAGTGACTAACTAGTCAGCCTGAGTTGAGACAAAAAATAAAGTTTAGTTCTGTGTGACGACTGTTAACCTGATGGTGTGGGCTCATAAAACTCAGTCAACTCAAACGATGGGAGGAAAAAAAGACGAACACAACCCCCCCCCCCGAACACAAGACCCTGTAAGTTTATCAAATGAGCTGTAGTAACGTCACATTACAGCTGATTCTGTCCTCTGCCTTTGTACAAGAGAACTGATTTTATGAGCAACTCCACATATGACACTGTTGCCTTGCAAACACCAGCATCGACAGTTTGTAACTATCTCTATAAATAATTAAATCACTGGTGAAAGAATTCATTACTATTACTAATATAATTAAGCCTACATACGACGCAGATATAGCAGAAATACAGTATTTAATTAAAGTTCAAATGTAAGCTCATTTCATGGTCAGGAGACTGTTTTGGAGGAGATACGTCTGTCAAAGCTTCAGGAGGAAAGGGAGAGATCGCCGGCTGTAATATTAAATATTACAGAGATTTTAAAAACTAAATGAAGTCACCACTTGGTGAGAAATCTGCGGCTGTTTCTACAAGTTGTTTCCTACATCCACTGTACTCCGAAATCTTGTTTATGTGGCTGACATAAAGAAGAAACCTGCTTCACAAAAAGTGTGTGATCGAGAAGAGCCGTAAAGTCTTAACTGCATGCTGACGGAGCGAGAGGCTGCAGGAGGTGAGCTCCAGTAGCCGACGCTGCACGACCCGGTCGCCAAATCCACACACAATAATTACACACATACGTACAAAACACAGGAAAGCAGCCCGTGAGCCATGAGACATAAAATCACCCTGCACATGTCCGCATCAGTCATGCTACACACATTACTGACAGAAGATGTGAGGCGCAGTGAGCAGGGCAGAGTGTGGTACACATTCAGATTACAAGACATTAGATTTTAATTAGATTAGATGTATTTCTATTATCCTTCATTGCAGAATTAGAAATGTGATTGGTTATTTATCAGTTTTTCGATACCCCCCCAAACTCGAAGTTTTGTTGCTTCCAGAGGAGCTCAGGTCTCTTATACAGGGAGCTAACCCTGATTTGATGAGTCTGCTGGTGATGAAGGTGGATATCCTTGTGTACTGAAAAAGCTCAAAATTATTTTTATTTAATTGACACACAACAACAACCCTGTCCCCTAAAACAAAATATGTAAATATACAACTAGTTTGCAACAGCAAATACGTTTTGGAGGAAACATAATGCTGCCCTGATTATGTTTTCTATCAACATAATTAGAAAATGTTTTTGACTAAGCTGTCTGGCAAATCACTATATGTTGATGCTGAAGGGAAACATCTCATTTGTTTTCCTCTTGTAATATAATATCCGCTCACAAGTAAAGCATGATTCAGCTTTTCATGCTTATGTTTTAGGCACTTGCAGCACTTGGTTAAGGTTAGGGAAAGATCATGGTGTTGGTTTAATACAGTTAAAGTCTGCAGTGACTTGGAGCACAAGACACGACGTGTTTATTAACTTTTAACTGAAACCAGGATCTTTCCAAACCTCAACCAAAGTGCTTTTGTTGCCTGGACTACAGGTTTTGGTGTCCTATGCTTTGTACACACATCATCCACAACTTTGTATGGTAAAAATAATGTTTTCTTCACTCGAAAAAACGCTGCCTGCTTTTCCTACCGCAACATAATTGGGAAAACATTTGTAGTACTGTATGTGAAAGGTAATTTCTAGGAGACGGTCTCCAGCCAAACGCATGGACATTGCTTAGGTGCCCCCCAGCTCCTGTAATTTGCCAAAAATGTCATTCAAAAGGATGACTTCAATTACTGAGGAGCAGGACAAAGAGTAATCGAGTCTGAATCAATCAATCAAAATATATTTATATAGCACCTTTTAAAACAAATCAAATGCAATTCAAAGTACTTTAAAAGCAGCCCGTAATCTTGTTGCTCAAAACCAGAATAAAAGCATATCTAGGTTTATGAAACCAGGAAATAAAGACTGGGATACTCCAAAAACCTGATCATACACAGCATGCTAATGTCATACTATGGTTTTCATGTAAAATTGCGAGAATAACTTGTGAATGCGAACGTTTAAAAGCAAGACAAAACACTGTTGTAAATACTGGAGCTGGACTGACATGAATGCTGGAGATTTGAGACTCGACATCGTGGACTCTCTGCGAAGTGACTTCACTTCAACACCGCCATTAACCCACCTGTCCGTCTGTCTGTATGTCCATCTTTTCTTCTCTTTCACTACTTCTCCTTTTTTTAACCTCATATCCATCCTCCCTTAAATCCCCCGAGAGAGAAACAGACAGATGAATATGCATCAGGACGTGTCAAAAAGAAGTTAAACTGTCACTTAAGGGAAATTGTCCTCTTTCTTTCTTTCACCTCTCATTACTCCTTTGCCTTTTCTCTCAATCCCTGTTCTTCCTCTTCCATTACCTCCTGTTTCTCTCTCTCTGCTCTGGTAATGAAACATTGTTTTTATGGGATTTTTCTTTAAAAAAACCAAAACATCAAACGTCCAAGTCTCTGCTCTCTCTTCCCTCTGCCTTTTTACTTTTTCATACTTTATTGTACCCTTTTCATTCTTGCTCAGTCATGTCCCACTGATGATTATGAGCATTTTCTCTTTTTATCTACATCATCTACAAAGCGTTAACACAAGGCTTCATTAGCGACACATTCACACACTCATTCTTTCACTTCTCTCACTTTTTTAAATGAAGGGATGTCTGATATCTCTCTCACACACACACGGACATTCTCTCAAGAGGACATTGACAGAAGTATTTTGTCAATTGCAGACATGTCTCCTCTCTCTCTCTCTCTCTCTCTCTCTTTCACGCAGCAAAGTACAAAACACGAGGGAACAAAGAGAGAAGTTGAGAGGGAGGGAGAGGTGAAAGAGAGAGAGACAGATGGACATGTAGAGACAGAGCGAAAACAAGAGAGAATGAAAATGTCAGATTTGATGTTATTGTCTGCATGTCAGGATTTCCAATCTACAGCCGGTTTGATTGACAGGAGGGGAGGGCGGAACTTGTTGTTTAAGAGCCAAAATGATAGAAACTAGAAAGCAGAGGGATCAACCTCCACTGAGGCGGCACAATCCTCGACACTTGTTATTGTAATGATAGAAATGTTGTTAATCTTTGGATCTGCAACACTTAAATCTTGTCTTGGAATATCACAGCAAAAATGTATTCAGTTCAGACTTATTTCCACTGAGAAATAGCCATTTAAAAAGCACAATATATAGCCAAAGTATGCTGACAGCTGAACATAACACCCATACGTGACATTTGATCATTTCATTCCAAAACCATGGGCATTAATCTGCTGCTCCTCTCTTCTGGTTTCAGGCTTTCCGCCAGATTTTGGAACCTGGCTGCAGGGATTTGCTCCCATTCAGCTGCAAAAGCATGAGTGAGTCTACACTGATGCTGGGCGATAAGGCCTGATGGTGTGTCATTTTCCTGTAGCATGACATCCCACATCTGTAAGATTATTCAATGTTTGTATGCAAACATGTCACCAATAGTTGGTGCACAATTTATTTCAACTACAATAATTTAGCAAGTCGTTACAGGAAAACAATATGAAAACAAATTGTCGTTTTTAAATACTTTGGGTAACCATACTTGGTGACCATTGGACAATATTTTGTCAATTTCTAAATGCCAGATCACCCTCACCTTTACTTGAGGAAGACCACTTGTGGTTGAAACATTGTCACGTTCAACTGGGAACAAGATAGCAGTGTGGGGGGTGTTTTTGGCTACATTTTGTGTTGTATTGCTTCTACATATCACAGTTTATGACTTTTGGGCAAAAACATAAGGTATTTTATATATGGCCACATGGCCTATGGCAAAACGTTTTAAACTTAGGTGAAAGGTGTTAAGTAATTCTAGAGATTTCTCTACTAACAGACAAACAGGTCCAAAAAGAGAACCTTGCTGGTGTAATAGCAAGATTCTGTCTTGTTGACCTTGGTGCCTAAGTTGTGAATGCACAGTTAAACTGCTTCATGCTGTTATTCATAAAATATGAGTCAGCTGAGCTGGAAACTAAAATAAATATAAGTCCTAATCCATAAAACCATAAAGCCAAAAGTCTTTAAAAATTCATGGTAAATATCCCAAAAACTTTAACAGCTCAGAAGTCAAACCTGGGGCTAGAATTTCCTCTGAAGAGGGTTTAGAAGCTTGATACCAAAATAAAAGCTTCAACATTTAGAGAAGACGACACCACCTTCTGAATAATTGACAAATCAAATAAAGATACTACTTAAAGTAAGGAAACTTGTGTCCTTGTTTGACTGCGAGCCGACAGACTTTACACACTGGATCACATTTACTTCAGAGACTCTGGATGATATGTAGAATTTAACTTAATTTTTCTTTTAATACACTCGTAAGCATTATTACTTTTCTATTTGATTGGATAGGAAATGTGGGAAGAAGAGGCCATCTTGAATATAAATTCAAACACAGTGAAGGTGCAATAAATAAAATGTGGCATACAGTATTCCTCTATAAGCTTATATCATTATTTCCCCCTCTCTTCAAACTATATATTTCCTTTATAGTTGAACTCGAGGCAAACAGAGCAGGATGAGGCCCGGCGAGTCGAGTCCAGAGAGGAGGGAAACAACAGCAGATCAGAGCTGAGGCTTTGAACTGTGGGTAGGTTGGTGATTGATTTATCAGGCTTGTTCCTTCAGAGCCTCTCTCACTACAAAACAGGTGAGGGCTGATCAGACGCGAGTGTAAATCACCAAACACAAACACGACGACGTACAGTTCACATGACTGCAGGCTGAAATGGCTGTACTTGTGAAAAGTCGGTTTACCTACAGTATGCTGCCTTTAGCACCTTATCCAATTATTGGTATAATATATTTTAAATGTTTTATGTTTCAGAGTTGCTGCCAGCCTTTCTTATTTGTTCATTGATTTTAAATAGGCCTGATAAAGAGAAAAAAAAGACTTTTCCCAATCTACCCAGTAGATGTTAAGATACATTATTTCACTGGATAATTGACATGACAAAGTTTGACATGCTGGTGGCGCTAGACGAAAAGTCAGGGGATCACCAAAGTCAGTGGGATTTATCCTCTGGGAACCATGCATGTCTGCACCAAATTTCACACCAATCCATCCAAAAGTTGTTGAGATATTTCAGTCTGCACAAAAGTGGTGGACTGACCAATCGACTGACCAACATTGCCATTTTTAGAGCCTTGCTGCTAGCTTGGCTAAATATATAAAGGTCATGTACAGACTATCATGTACAAAGATTATCATATTTTACCTCTACTTTGCACTTGAAGTGGTCACAAGCTATTCAGATTCAAACATGTTACCTACAATAAAAATCTCTGGACACTCCATCTACAACGAGATACAACTTCATGTTCAGTTCCTCAGGAGACTGAATTCATTCGGGGCAGATACTCTGTTTTCTTTCACCTAAACTCTTTTACAGTCATTATGCAAAATTAGATCACCATTTTATACATGTGTTTGAGGTTGTCTAGACTGTTAGGATTATGCTCAAAGACCCTGGGCCAAACACTTGAGTCAGAATTTCAGGCTGCATGACTGTTGAATCTAGCTGGTAGTGTTGCATCAGCTCCCTCTCATGTTTTATTAGGGGAAAGTGAGCTTATGCGGTCTAATAGACGGTTCAGGGCTCCACAGGTTAGGCTTAACAGGCTGCAGATCTGGTATTTTTCTACTATGCTGTTAAACAAAAAGAAGGACACAGCAGGCCAAGAGCGATGTGCAATTAGCCAGAAAATGCAAGAGAATGATTCAAACTGATTTGGAGCTGCAGCTGTGAGGCTCATTGTGATGTTGAGATGGTACCTGTCTACGTCGGACAGTGAATTAGCAGCAATGAAATGAACTGCCACCATTTGTGTTGTATCTGAATCTATGCGTGTGCCACAGGACATCTAATCTAAATTGTGTCTCTATCTGTGTTGCCTTCTGTATCTCTTATTGTTGTGATGTTTCCTCACTGGACTTCACAGATGGCACCCATCAATCAAACAGTGATGTCCTTTTGATGCATTTTGACTTCCTGTAGGTGTTTCTCTTTTCTTTTATCATACATCAGCCTTGGTTGCCACCAGCGCTCATGCTAATTATTAGCATTATAGTGAACTAGCAGCAACTGTGGCAGGGTTTTCAAGCCAGTGCTGAGGTGTGTTAAGCCACAGTTCCTCTAATGGCCACTAGATGGTGACTCCAATAAAATGCAGTATTGTTCTTCTTGTGGTGCCAAATTTTTCTAAAAAGAAGTTTGGCTCTCTATTTTGCTTTTTCTAATCTGTGTCTGACAGCAGTTTTGAAAATTGTTTGAAAATACATACAGCGTTCGTACATCTTTTTAAGAGTAAAGTTTAAGCACTTTTCAAGCACTTTCAAGGTACCTAAACCAAACATTTCCAGACTCTCGAAGCCTATATCATCACATCCACATTGTTACTATAAATGCAATTGCGAAAAATAAAGTTTACAGAATTCCTTTACACCCACAACAATCAATGTATATTGTCACTTATTTTACCAGCTCTTATTAACTTTGATTGTATGTTTTGATCAGGATTATTTAATGCTTCCTAACTTCCAGAGTAAGGGATCAACAGAGGACTTATCTAGCTATGAATGACGAGTGAACACAAGAAAAGAACTTTCCTTTTAGATTATGTTGAAAATCAAGCATTTTTCAAGGAGTACATTCGAATTCAAGCATATTCCTAACCTTGAAAACATACATATATTAAATCTCCACAAATCAATATTTGTTATGTTGACAGTGGCTCAAATGACTGTGATGTGAAAGGTGTTGCTTGTAGTGACCACAGAGAATTATCACCAACTCTGCAGTGTCTTTAGGTTATGGAGGTTTTTCAGCTCATTGTTTTGGTTTATACAACTGGTAAATAGCCATCTGCTGTTTTAATGAAAAAATAAAAATAAAAATAATAAACCCACTGGACACTACCTGCTTGACAGACAGGAAATTGAGCAACTCGCTGGTGAAGAAAGCGGAACATCTAGCAGCCAAAGAGGCAGATATGTGGAGACCAGACCAGAGGTAAAAGGAGAGTGAATATTGGATTTACACTCAGCAGGTGGCCAGAAATGCGACTCCAAATGAATGATAATGTTGCTCCGTAACTGCTGGATGTGTAAATATGCAACTGTTTGCCAACATGTCTGCCATAACAACATTACTGTGTAAGGTGATATGTAAATGTTGTGTTTTTAGCTTGTTCCGAAGCGCTAAGTTGGATTTATCAGAGCTTTACAAAAACTCAGTTTCCCAACCGTATTTATGACTTGAATGTTGACATAAATTCTATGGTTTAAGTTGTTATGGTAACTCTATACAACATCAGTGCGTCAACACTGAAAGAGGTGCAGCTGGAGGCAGTAAATTTAGATTACAAAGAAAAATAGCAGGACCATGGAAGTTACCTTCCTCGTCTACTCAAAAATTCACAATTTTTGAAAAAAGAATACAGGGGAGTCTTGTGACTTCCATGTTTTTAGTTGCATAGCAACAGTGTTCTCACACGTTTGATCACTTGATTGCCAAGTGTACTTGACTTCCCATGTCAAAAACAAACTCAAGATGTCTATTTGAAGGCGGGATATGTTCCAAAAGACATCAAATGCATCACTTCCTGGAAGGAAATGGTTACTGTGAGAGCACCAAATGTAAAGACTTTCATGAACTGGATACAGAATGAACAACTGCTGTGATCAGAGCAGTCAAAGAGAAGCAAAATGGAAATTGTGATAAAACGTAAAAAATTGTAACTGAAATCCTGACCTGGAACCCTGAATTTAAGTCTCAGGCCCTAAAATGGTCCCTGGGGAAAGACAAAAGGTCCTCACATTCTGAGTATTTTCCTATCAAACACACACACACACACACACACACACACACACACACACACACACACACACACACACACACACACACACACACACACACACACACACACACAGTGGTACAAAGGAAAATCCAGAGAGACAGATCAGAGCGTGTGTAAGTTCAGAGAGCTCAGAGAGAGAAAACTAGAATCCACAGCGATACGACTGCTCCTCTGGGCTTGGAACATAAAGTTCACACACTCGAGGAGAACATGTCTGAATGTATTTGAATGAACAAAAGGAAGAGGGAGACCAAAAGAGAAAGACAAATCTGTGTGTGTGTGTGTGTGTGTGTGCGTGTGCGTGTACACCTGCAGGGTACACGCTAATAACATGCACCACTGAAGCGCACACAGAGATAAACTAACAAACCCTGTGCAGCCCCGAGTCCATGTCCTGTCCCAGATTACACTATCTATATCTAATATCTATATCCATCTATCTATATCCATCCCTCCATCTGTCCATCCATACATCATACATACATGTTAATCTACACTGAACCCATGAGGAGCAGACAGAGGCTAACGTAAAACTGGTAAATCCCAAAACCAAACACAGACATGGAAAGACAGGGAAATGTTCTGGGGCCACAACTGAACTTTCTGCATCAGTAACTTACTGATGACATGTGTTTCGCTGCCATTTAGCTGATACTACTAGTGGAGATTCCATTGACCAATAAGATATTACTCACTAACTGACATCATTGGTTTATTTATTGCACAGGATGGTTGCCGTATGCCACATACTGCTGCACTCACACCGTTACCAGAGCTGTCATCGCACTCTGACACTTTAGTTTGCCCTGTGGACAAAATCAGCAGGAAGCCCTCCAGAGGGCTGACTCAAAAGAGACTATCCTCATTCTAGCAAATGCCCAATAACAACATATGTTTACGTTCAAGTAACAAACCCTCCAACGGCCGTAGGAATTACGACTCGTGTGACGTAATATAGTCCACAGTAGAGGTGAAAATCACGAATCGCTTTGCTGATTCGAATGACTATGTTCAGTTCAAAGATTTGTGGTCACTGACTATGTAGTTTGTAGTTTGTTAACCTTTTTTGCTAAACTAAGTGGTTGCATCATCGGTCAAATGCACTTCAGTATGTACATGAGTAAGTGAACGCATTACCGTTAAAAAAGGTACTTCAGTAAATGCAACACTAAGTGCACAAATCACCGTTCATACCCCTGCTACGTTGAGCACTGATTCTGTTGCTAGTCCAAGCTACGTTCAGTTCAGCCAATACAAGCACTGCACATGAGGTTAATTCATCTTGTGACATCACTGTTGGGTGTGGTTACAGGTGCAACAGAGCACACTGATCAAGAACACTGATATTAGACGATTCTGCAAAACCCCAGATTATGTTCAATGACAATATTTTAATGTTCTTTCTACAATATCTGTGCATGGCAACCACAGCACACACACCAAGCAGCAATCATCAGCGATGATTCACGCCATAGTTATGTACAGTAATTGCTAAGGTTTTGTAGCTGCACATGCAAGAGCAAATAGACCGGTGGTGGAAAAAGCACACAGGAGCCCTCAGGAGGGAGACAGCTACTTTCCCTCCGTCTGCCTTTAACTGACTCAAACCATAAAACCCTCCATTCACCAGCAGACATGTTAAAATACAGTCTGCTTTTCCAGATCCATCAGCTGATAATGATCTAATTCAAATGGTAAAGTGGAGATATTCTGACAGAGCAGTTAATTTGGAACAAAGGGCTGTAAGACAAGATGAACTTTCTTGATCCCTGAGGAGAAACTGGGTCATTACTGCAGCTCTGAGGCTCGCAGTGAGCCGCGAGGTGGTTTACTGTTCAGGAGGCTGAAAACTCTGCTGAGGATGTTTATCTATCTGAACACTGTGTTGAACCAGTTATGAGGAATTAGGATTATGTGGATTAGATTTGTATCTACCTACAGGGTTCCTGCAGCTTTTTAAGAATAAAATTCAAGCACTTTTCAAGCACTTTCGAGGTACCTAAACCAAAAATTTCCAGACTCTCGAAGCCTGTGTCATCACATCTAAATTGTTACTATAATGCCAGGAGACAAACAAATATGACGACGGGATCGTTTTATTTCAAATATTAAAAGATTTTGGGTTTACATGAGTGATTGTGTAGATGATGAAACACCAGATTATGTTGAAAATCAAGCATTTTTCAAGGAGTATTTTCAAATTCAAGCATATTCCTAAAACATAACGGTTAAAATTAAGCATTTTCCAAACTTTCAAGACTTTGTACGAACCCTGTATCGATTGATCTATCGATCGATCATGTGACAGTATAGTGTTTTTCTTCGAAATGTTTGATGATTCTTACAAAAATAAAAAAAGGTCCCTGCTAGAAAAACAAAACACTTTTCTCAGAAATGTTTTTAATGCACACAGAAACACAGAAGTGCACAATCAGCTATCAGTCCAGCTTTTCATTTAGCTTTGCACACAATTCTGCGTTTCATTGCTTTACAGACTTAACTTAATTTGTTTTCTGTCACATAATTCCACATTTTAAAAAAAATCACCCTGCTTCTGCTGCAGCCTTAATGTTTTATCAAGGTGACGTCTTTAGTTTCCATTTGATAAAATCAACCACAGAAACAGGCCGTTTTGTCTCACCAGGGCTGACTGCGGTTTCAAGGGGTTAAGTGTCACATGAATTATGTTACAAAACAGATACCTGATGATATATTATAAAATGAAAATTAACAGTTAAAATGACCATTTATTTCACAATGAATTAATTAGTGTGTAGGTTGCTGTTTGGACTTTAATCTATATTTAATTTAGTGCTGGAACGTCAGAATCTGTCAATTTATGGGGTTTTGGTTTGGTTTTGGAAGTGATGCGATATATTTGAGAAATTATACATGAGCTTTGGTACACATCAGTGTGTGTTGGTATGTGTGCAGTCTGTGAATTCATAATCTATACATAGTCACAAACTTTAATATGCGCACGTGTGTGTGTGTGTGTGTGTGTGTGTGCGTGCATGCGTCCACCTGCAAGGCACATGCTAATAACATGCATCACTGCAGCACACACACACTAATTGAGCATGTGCAGCACACAAACATGCTCAGAGGATGTTGAAGGGTGGATGAGAAGCACGTGTCAGACTTTTCAAACTTTTAAAATGCAACATCCCTCCACCCCACCTTCCACACCGCCTCTGTGTTGATTTTAGGTTAACAACTGAAAGCAGAAGCAGAGAGACAGAGAGACAGACAGAGAGAGAGAGCAAGTGACAGAGACGGATCGAATGACAGGGGGAGTTAGCAAGAAATGCTACATCCCTTCACACATACACACTGGAAATGTGATTGACAGCTCCCTCAAGGGCTGTAGTAAATTATTCAGCACAGTCTGACGGACCGACAGACAGGAGAGCATACAGAGAGACAGAACATCAGTCAGAGAGACAGGCAGACAGAGAGAGACATACGAACAGACAGACAGGCAGGCAGAAGGCTGTGGATCATCAAAACTCCCCTCCAGGCATATTTTTATTCATAATCAATAACTCTATTGAATTTTGCATAAACCTATGTGCGTTCACAGTCCCAGGATTTTAAATTCTTAAAGAGACACGTTTTGAAATTCATTGTGTTCCTCCCCCTGCTGCTGGTCACCACGAGGGAGAGAAGTTACAACTCAAACAAGCAAACAACAAAAAAGCAGCTTGTAGTTTAACGATTACAAAGGCTAACCAATCACAGAGCTAGTTATTCTCAGACAGATACAGTACGTCACGTTTCAGAGCGTCTAAATCACATCCTGCTGCCGCTTCACAGTAAAAGTCTCTCAGGTAGGTGAAGTGACTGGCTTAAGGCTTTTATTGTGAAGCAGTTTTACTTACTGAACGGTTCAGCTGGAAATCTCCAACAAATCTCACACATAATCAACGTTAAGTGACACCTTTTCTTTCCCTCCTGGAATCTGTAATTCCAATAATGAATGAAAGTTTAACCGCTCCCTGCAGTATTTGCTCGAGTTGAAAGATTTTTCTAATTTCAACAATATTTAAAAAAAATAAATAATAATTCCAATCTGACAAATGCTTGTGAATGAACTTTATCACATAAAAAACTGACATTGAAAACTGCTTTTATGTTCTCGATTCAAACCTCAACTAGACAACTTGATGAGAAATACCTATGATAGAGTTTTTCCCTTTATAGTCTCCTTATAAGGCAGCATGTACTAAACAGCAATCTATTTCTCCCAACAAGCTCCGCCACTTCAAATATCAGCAAACTATTTTTAACCTTCTACTTGAACCAAACCGTCAGTAACATAATAAAAACTAAAGGATCTCATTTAGCAAACACTCCCTGACAGGCTGAATTCAGGGCACACTGTCCCCACAACCACCAGTTATTACAGGAGCCCAGAAAGAGCTCAGCTCAGCTGCACTGTTCAGTAAAGGCTGGTTTCATTTTCATGTTTGAAGCTCTGATTTACTTTTGGTGCTCAAAGCATTAAACAAAAAAAAAAAGGTTATCCGCTGTAAAGACCAAACATTTTTCCCATTATATTTCCATTTTTAAACATTACCATAACTTATCAACAAAAGCAAATTGTTTGGCAATTTTTCACACTACTTGGACTAAACAGACTAGGCTGGAACTAACTAGAGCCCGACCTATAGATTGGCCACCATTGCAGATATATTGGTATTGGTGTATATGTCAGACGATAAATGACAAGAAACTGAAGTACAGAAATACCAAAGATGTGTTTTGAAAAACCAGAGGGTAATGACAGGTTAATTTTTCAAACATAAAATGTCCAGGCCAGTTCTTGGTCGCGGTTGTTTAAAAAAACTAATTTTAGGGAACCTTATCATCTTAATAATGTTTATTTATATTAAGATAAAGATAATACTGGCTGATATATCATTATCTGATTTTTTTAAACTCTTAAATATCAGTATTGGCCTCAAAAATCCTGTTTCAGTCGGGCTATAAAACCAACGATGAGTTTCATTATCAGTTAGTGTATTATGTCAAAAAAGTTTTCAAATTTCCCATTACAATTTCTCAGAGCCCGAAGTGGTTGAATATTTGAATTGCTTATTTTGTGCAAACAGTTCAAAGGTTATTCAATTTACAATTTGGCATCTTTCCTTTAGAAATGATTGAAAACCGTTACTCAATTTTCAAAATAGTTGTGGATGAATTTTCTGTTGCTTGACTAATCGATTAATCTACTAGTTGTTTCAGCTCCAAACCAGACAA
Organism: Macquaria australasica; assembly: GCA_005408345.1. Taxonomy (NCBI): domain Eukaryota; kingdom Metazoa; phylum Chordata; class Actinopteri; order Centrarchiformes; family Percichthyidae; genus Macquaria; species Macquaria australasica. The sequence continues at coordinate 34,210 of SEMN01001269.1, forward strand.
AAACTCGACTTTATTTGGATCTGTTTTACAGATATCTTGGTACGAATGTTGTTTTACTTTGGTGCCAGAATTTAGATTTTCCACCTTAACAAAAGCTAAAATACTCTCAGGTTAGTGTTGTTAGTTAGAGGTCATCTTTTCAATTTCACTTTAGACTGATGGAGGAATCGAGAGTTACTCATTTGGGCTGAAGATCACGTCACATTTAAAAATGTTTGGATTGCAGCTCCAACGTTTCTGAAACATTTAGTGAAGGTATTGACTGCAGAGACAAAAAACAGCTTTGAAAAGGGACATTTTGTTCCTACATCTGTCTATCACACTGTCCGTCTGTGTTTCTTTCATGAATCTCTCATTCATTCATTTCCCTGCAGACTACTGGATGCTGATCATACCTTAAGGGCAAAAGAAAACACAGAGAAACTTAAAGAAACCTCTACAGCCCTGTCAGAGCAAATGGCTTTACCAAGAAAACCCATGTAAAGAAAAGCAGAGACCTCAAGGACAAAAAAAGAGTTATATTTACCTGACAACCTATTGTCATACATTGTCCAGTCTCACCACAATTACTACTCTCTCTCTCTCTCGCTTGCAGCAGAAATTGAAGAAACGGCTGCTATTTACCGTTTACAAAATCCTCAACCAGACAAAACAGCAGCCGTCTGTTTAGGTCAAGGGGTGGAGAAGATACCCTGGAAATTCCTTGAAATTCCAGTTTTCAGTAACAAATGCTCAATCAGTTTCACATACAGTAAATCCAGGAGACTTTAAGGCTCTCTTGAAGATGAAAAGAAAAGAAGAAAGGTACTTTTTATTAATAGGTCTGGACATGTCTTTTTTTCATGATTCCATTGATGATTATTTTTGCCATAAACAAAAGAAACAGGATAGAAAGAGCAGGGTGACGTGCAACACTTACACGATATGCAAAACGTTTTTTGTTTAATAACCTGACGGATTTGTCAAGGTTTTACTTCTATTCATTTTCTGCAAAAACAGAAGCCTACCTTTGTGACTTGTTCCCAAAGAGTCTGTTCCTGTGTGCTGCAGCTGCTCCATCTGGTAATGTCTCCTGACTTTAGACCGACCCCCTCTTTTCTTCATCGCAGGCAGTTTTGTTTAGCAGTACAAGATTTTTAAAAAATTAAAATCGAAGAGTTTCAAATTGTTGCTAAGTCCAAAACATCACCACCTTGAGATTATTGTTTCAACATCACACAAACTCAGCCACAATCTCTCCTGATGTCCCCAGATGTGCATCATCTGCGGCTAATTACCAGTGAGACCCCTCCCCCTAATTATGATGTCATCTCTGACCCTGCACACACCCTGGTCTGACTAAATAAACGAAGACAGTGTCCTATTTCTATACCAAATAATAATACTAAAACATACTAAAAAAAATACATACTAAAAAAAATAGTATGTGTGCACTATACTTACTGTCACTGTGTATCAGTTTTTCAGTTTACATACAAGAAATCAAGTACTTTCCCATTTTGCATGAGCAGTGAATGATGCAATATGTGCACAGAAAGACATCAGTTAAATTACAACTTTGAAATGCCACTGTCATTTAAACTTCACAAAGAGAAAACTAACTAACTTTAAAAGATTTTGTAATTATTCTTTGTTTTCTGAGATCTTACAGGAGCTGTCTCACCACCATCCACAATTTATTACTTTTTTTTTGCAGCTGTGAGCAGCACAATGCATTTCCCACAAGGGAAAAATTAGACATTTCTTTTGTGGGACTATAGTGTCCATCAACAGCCAATTTTGTATCCATACTATTTTTGCACTGTGAACACACTATAGACACAAAACCTGCTCAGAATTAGTATGAGTCTGCCAACTGCCAATCAAAGATCTCAACTGTAAAGACAAATATATGAGAAATGAATAAGAACTGACACAAACTGGAGCATCAGAAGAACATTCAGTTTATCATGGAAACCTTTGCAGTAGACCATCGATTCAGCAGTGCAGGACTCTGTGAAAGGGGCTGATGTTAAGACAAACAGGGACAGATAAGAACAAGAAGCAAAGATAAGGAGGACCCCATGCCTGTGTTTGGCCTGAGCCTCCAAAACACTTGATCTGCCCTTGTCTATGTAATAGAAAAGTCTATAGATGGCAACGCATTATAAAGCTAAAAGATGTGACAGGAGGACCTGCTGACATTTTTCCTTTTATTGTCATTCTTCCAACATGGCTGCCAATCGCTCCTCACCCCGGGGAGCCACCATTTAAAGAGAATCTGAGTGACAGGCCCCGAAATTAAAATGAAAAGTAAGAGCAATCACTGAGAGTCACTTCATTTATGAATGAACAGTGGAGCGACCCCTCCTTGAACACCCACACACCCACACACACACACACACACACACACACACACATAAAGATTTGAATGATTCAGCGTATTGAGCTATGTTGAGGCTGCCAGTTAGCCACTCGGGCTGATTATTAGCCGCGGCCAGACGGACACGGCTAACAGTCAGACCACCTGAGCTGAGTGACCATCTGGAACCAATTCAATTCCTTCTCTCTGGGATTGATTGATCTGGTCTGGCACAGACGGGAACCAATTGGAATGTCCTACAAACTGCAACGCTGGCCGACCATTGAACTCCAGGCAGGACTGAAGCTGATGCCTTGTTGTTCCGTCCACCTGTCTGTCCATCTGTCCATGCTTTTGCACCAGATAACATGCCGCAGACTCGGCCCCCACAACAGACTCAAACACCACTAACCTCTTTAACCACCTATATGCAAAAATCATGTCAAACAGTACGGAGAGAGTCTACAGATGAGAGCCACTAAAATACAGTCGAGTGCTCAAAACAAACCCCAGACTCAGACGTTGGCACAAATGTTCTAAATGAAAGGAGAAAAATAATCAAATATGAGTAAGTACCTTTTACTTGTTGAGTATATAATTCAAAATGTATTAAGAAGTAGGCCTTTCCATGTGGTCATTTTATATAAACAATTCATTGAATTTACAGAAAATGTGCTATATCATGATATGTGTTGTTATCTGGATATGAAATGACTGATATCGGGAGATAAGACTTTGGTCATATTGCACAGCCCTGATCTGGACAGGCCGCCAGTCATTCACAGGGCTGACACATAGAGAGAGACAACCATTCACGCTCACAGTCACACCTACAGGCAATTTAGAGTCGTCAATTAACTTAACCTGCATGTCTTTGGATTGTGGGAGGAAGCCGGAGTACCCGGAGATGCACCCTCCACACAGAAAGGCCCCAGTTCCTTTTCTAATGATTGTGAAAGGGAAAAAGTCTCTTTGAAAAATCCAGTACAATTCAACAGCACCACAAACTGAACTGCAGCCTTCAAAATGATCATACAGTTGAATCACCAGCTCTCTAAAACTATTTCAACAAAAACTGAATGTTTTAACCTTCATGACGGGAGGATTTATTGCAGAACTGTTGTATTAGGCTGCATTCGTTTTAGCTGGGTGTATGTAATAGCTGAGAGTATTTGTAATCAATTAATCCTCTTCCTGTTTATGACACTCAGAATCAAGATTACTTTGTGATAAAGTGCTAAAATCACCCACGTTCTCCTAAAGTGTTTCTTCTGCTTCAGCTTCGGTTAGAGATTTTCTACATCCCCCAGATAAAGAGATGTGACCTTGCTGCTTTTCAGCTGTGGATTTTAAATGTAGATGGAGAAAGCGATATCAACAGCAGAGCGAGAGTCTCTGGTCGAGAAAAGGTGGGTTGACCTTGATTCAAAGCTCAACCTGTCTTCATACAGCAGTGCATTGTGGGCTCTGTCCTGCTCCTGTGGCTGTGGATACCGGTCTGTGTCTCTCTTTTTTCACCACGATAGTTGAACATCATGGGAAAATGAGAGATTAACACCAAAGCTCACACTGCTGCAAGAAATATCTGGACAGGAAGTTGAATTATTATTAATATTCAGACAGACTGTAATCACCACTAGTTGCTCTGTTTCTCTGTCAGTATTTACATGGATTATCCTTTAATGACTGGCAGAGAGATGCAAGACAAAGAAGGGAAAGGATAAAAGTCAGCAAAAATAGGGATTGTTTCCTTAATCCAGTAATTTGAATACCAAAAAAACCTTAGCAAAAAGAAAAAAAGTCTTAGCATCTTCTCCCCTGCCGAGCTGCTGCGATGCAAAATGATGACACATTTTCTCAGGTGATTGACGTGAGATGCTTAAAATGCACTTCACATGTAGGTTTCTTACTGCAAGATTTGATTTTTGTTGAGCAAATCACGTGGTCCACATGTGAATTCAGAAAACGAGACTTTTTTTTGATTGATTAGAAGATCAGATCTGAATCACATGGGCGAGAAAATGGGAATTTTCAGCTGCTGGTGAAACTCATGAGCCGTTTCCACATGCGCTGAATAAATCTCAGCTCATCAAATCCGAGTCACACTGAGCACCGACCAACTCTCCCGGCAGCAACTATCCCAAATAAAACCAACTCATTCTCATTCTCCAGCTCTCAGCATCTTATTGTTGTTCATTAATGCAGATCATTACTGAGTCTGCATGTAATTATACTTGTGTGAATTCCCACATGCTCTATTTCAGAATTAGTTGATGTTAAAAATGTGTTCTCCTTCCTTCTTCTACCTTCGCAGAGAGGTCAGGGGTCATCTGCAACCCTGGAGCGGGTAGTTAAAGGGTCTCAAGGACTCTTGAGGGTGACCGACTCATTTACTCACCCTGCTCTGTGAAAAACTGAGAATTTGATTTAAATTCTCTCTGAGGGAGTAGTTTTATCAATCCCGCCTTTGTTGTTTAAGCGACTTTGAGCAAGGCAAGTATCCATTTCTTGCTCCAGCGTCCTAGTTTGACCTTTAACCTCCCTCTTAAAGGAGGCTAAAACAGCAAAAAGTCAAGTTCAAAAGGCACCGACGGCTTGTCCTGTACATTTTTGTCAGATGATTAAAACCATGTCTGTTTTCTTAAAAGTTGAAATAACTTATAACACAGAAACACACGACTTCCTCCAACATCTTTCCACACGACAAGAACAAGCAGGAAAAAAAAAAAAAAAGCTTCCTGACAGCCGACAGCCTGACTGGAAAATATCACATTCAATAAAAAAGTTTTTTCATTACTGCACAACTTTCCTCTCGGGCGCTGCAGGGTAGAACGTAGATTATAAAACTGTTTTCTGACTGTTGGTGTGTTTTTTGAAAGCTACAACGTAATGTTTCATTGTTGTTTGTATAGCAGTAGAGCATTACTCCAGTCTGGTCTGGGTCTTTGGCTTTTTTTGGCTTTCCTGCCTAGCATCAGTGGCTGCTCCCGTAGCAGACTGCAGGCTGCTCTGCTGTCAGTCAGGTGTCGGTTCACCAGAATCCTTCAATATTACAAGTGCAGGTGAAGCTTCTATAGTGCATCTCTGCCATGTAAACTTCCTTATTTTAAACTTGTAGTTTTATGTACAAATGTATAGAAAGATATCATACTTTCATGATTGCAAAGGTGGAAGAAATACTCAGAGCCTTTACTTAAATAAAAGTACCAATACCACGAAGAAACAGCCTTGCATTTAAAATCCTACTTCAGTAAAAGTACAGAAGTATTATCGGCTAAATGTATCATGTTTTGTTGTGAAATATTGGAGTTGTGCCTCTTTGGGCCTTGAACAGTTGCTTAAATGAAACCATCTGAGAAGTTTAGAGGGGAAACGTCTCTTTGGTGCAACTCAGAGACATCTAAAAACGTGACAAAGGGCCCCAAGAAGACACTGCTTTTTTGTGAGGGGTCACAAGCCAAAAACATTGGGAACCACTGGTTTGATCTTTAACAATTCATTGTATTTTACAAGCTGGTCATATGTTTTTTATGTTAACCCTTAATATGAAAAGTAACTAGTAACTATAGTTGTGAAATAAATGCATTTATTTATTTATAAAAGCAAGCAAAACATTTCCCTCTGAAATGTAGTGCAGTAGAAGTATGAAGTAGCAGAAAATGGAAACACTCGAGTAAAGTACAAGTACCTCAAACTTCTACTTAAATACAGTACTTGAGTAAAAGTACTTAGTTCTTTTTCCAACACTAGTAGCTTGTAACATTGTACAACTTGTATAAAATATACTTGTACAGTACAAGTATATATTTCATTTCCAATATAATCATATATTCTATATTCAGATCTGTCATTAAGACTTTAGCAAATAATGCAACATTTAAGCAAATGTATTGTTTCCTGTTACAAACACCAACACTATTTCACTATTTCAAACACACAAGGGCTGAACTTATATCACAGCTGACTCTCACTATGAACATTTGGTCTCGGTCTTGACTTGGCCTCGACCCCCATTTGGACTCAAAATTAAAACTGCTCAGACTTGACTTAAGTGGACTTGACTACAGCCCCGGTGCTGCATGTAATACTTTATTCTTGTGATTACAGAAAACGTTAGTGAACATTTTTGGACCTGAAGCTGTAATTCTTATTTCTGTCATCTTATTTGCTAATAAGATATTTTCCTGTGATTCTGATTGACTAAAGTAGACTGTGGTTTTTCATTATGCCTGTTCTGTTAATCTGTGATGAGCTGACAGCTCGATGATGTGTGAACCTGAAGTATCATGATATTAATTATGTTCACAATGTAGGAAAGATCATTAATTTCCAGAGACTTGGGATGTTGCGAAACCTTCATATTCATGTCAACACTTTGTCTCACACGAAGTGAACATGACTCTGAAGGAATTTTAATTAAAGCAAATCGCATGGACCTATTTAACGGGGAACACACTCAGTTCAAAGCACAGGTTGTTGTGGGTGGAATGCTCCTTTAAAAGATTTTGCACATGCTTCCCCTCATTTTACATTTTATCAATCTCACTGATGCTCTCATCCAAAACTACACTGAGTGTGGAGGGGAAAAAAAGATTCAGTTTCAGGATCACTAACATGACAAGCAGCCAGAGGAGGAGAGCAGCCGGGTCTGAACCACAGAGCTATGGTGATATTCCCAATTCAACATGTCAGGACCATGACAGACAGAGGGGCCAGGGAAAGAGACTGTTTGTTAGAGCTCATGCAACCATATGCAGCCGTCCAGATTCTGTCACAATCAGGACCAGACCAGCTGATGGTAATTCATATTTTTACTATTAAACGTGAAAGTGAATGCTACAAATCCAGCTTTGTGGAAAAGAATCTCACTCTCTCCTGGTCGATTTCTGCACATTCCTGTCAGCAGTGGATGAGAAGGGAAGGTAAAATTTCGGGGGATGAGCGCACACACACAAGCAAATGAACGGGCATGGACGCACGCACACACGTAGCGAGCATGTACACACACACACACACGCACACACACACACACACGTAGCGAGCATGTACACACACACACACACACGCACACGTAGCGAGCATGTACACACACACACACACCCACACTCCATCTCCAGAGCACATCTCCAACACTATCCTGTTGGGAGTAAAATGCTCACATGTGCACCGCGCTCTCATATTAAAACACACATCAGCACGCACGCACACCCCTCTTGTTCCCCACGCCACCCCAGCGGTCCTACCTCCAGACTTGCCCCAACTGCAGGACGTGAAGCACGGTTTGAAAGACCCACATGCAGACGGTGCAGCACCTCTGGGGGGCCACGACTCTCACTGCCGTCGCAGGCGGGGCAGAGGACGTGTAAACCGGGGTAGCATTCGCGGCGTTCCCCGCCGCCGCGCTCCCACCGCGCTGGTCGCTGTCCTTGGTGCTTAAAGTGTTGTCGCCCGCCGTGGCTGCTCCGCATGCCGCGCCTGCAGCCGCCGCGCCGGTCCCGCTGCCGCCCGCTGCTCCGTCCCCGCCGCTCAAATCCGAGTAGTCATACACGAACCACCTGAAACTCAATACCTGGACGACCGCGGATGGCACCACGACGAAGACGAGCGTCAAGCCGAACCACCAGTAGTCACCTCTCAGGTAGTAGTCGGCGGCCAGCCACAGGTCGGTCGCGCCGTCAGAGAAAAAGACGAGCAGGGCGCAGAGCACCCAGCAGCAGTCCAGCAGGGTGTAGGGTTTCCCGCCGGTGGCGCTGCAGCGGGGCCGGGCGGCGGGGTTCCCCGGCTCCGAGAGGCTCCTGGGCGTGTTGTCATCTTCCACAGACACCGCTGCTCCATCCGACTTAGCGGCCATGTTGGTTAGGATAGGAGAGAAAGACAGAGAAAGAGGTGGGGATACGGGAGAGAGAGAGAGGGAGAGAGAGAAGGGAGGGGGCTGGCAGTGTGCAGGAGAGAGAGAGTGAGAGAGATTACATCATAACTAGCCTCATCATCAGCCAATTAATTGTGAGACATCATTACTAACAGCGCTTTTAACACCATGACACCAGCGCGATGTTTTCAGGACATCCAGCGTGCAAACAGGCGATCCTGCAAACAATTCTGACCTGCGGGCTTTTTGTGTTTTATTTCCGTCATTAAATCCATCTCAGTTACTTCACCCTGTCTCTCTGCAGCAGCAGCACTCAGCTGCACATGACAGGACTGTTGTTAAACTCATGTTAAGGCGGTTTTATGCGCTGCTCGTGCTGAGTATCAGTTTCAGACTTAAATTTAGCGCTGTCACTGAGGGGGACTCATCATTTCTTTTCTTTTTTTTTACTATGAGTGTTGTAAACCGGTGAATGTTTTGCATCCTGTCCTGTGCTGCTCCTGCACAATGAATCTCCCTCCAGACAATAAATGTTCAAATGTGCTGTGCAGTGGCTCAAAAATCATGACCCTCCTTTAATCGATGAGAAATTGTGAGACAATGCATTCAGCAGTCTTTATAAAAGTGGCACACAGTGACAATTTAAAAAAATGTATTTTATGAAGAGAAGGGGTTTGCTGAGGTTTTGTCTCAGTCTGCTGTCTCACTGGAACAGAGAGGTTAAAGGGTAATACCACTGCTGTTCTTCTGCCTGGGTTCTTCTCTCTCTGCATACTTGGAGACATCAAGGGCTCATTTTCTTCCTTCAGAGGAAGAAGCTGTTGTCTGCATGTTGATGCTTGATCAGTGTGAAGAACACACAGAGAGAAAGATCATCTAGGAAACTTTCATTAATGCTGCATTAAGTCTCAAATAGATCCTCAAAACTACATGTCACCTGGCAAATAGTGTTTCTTTTTTTTCCTTTTTATGGTCAGAACATGAATTTCAGTGTATATATATGCAATACAGTAACATTGTAGGTGACAGCATTTAAAACCTGTAAAAAAGAAAATGTATGCAATAAAAAGGTATACATACAAATGACCTTCAATGCAAAATGTTCTGAAGAATTTAGTAAGCCTGTAGCAGGAGTTGGAAGGACAATCTTTTTAGTACATATAAAGACAAATATATCTGCAATTCAAGGATTTACATAAGGAGATATATAGCCATGAAACCAGGGTTTTTCTTCAAAGTAAACATGACTTTGTAGACTTGTCCTTGGCTGGAGGCGTGGACCAAAGAGATGCCAGTCTTATGAGACAAAGTAAACACACTAAAATAAAAATAGAAAAAACTAAAACTAAAAAACCAATTTAACCACCTCAGATCCAGACCAAAACATTTCTTACTTCGTTTCTTACTAGCTTCAAATATGGTTGTTGGGGACTATTTTCAGCGGTGGATGAATCCACATATGGTGCTCTAGTGAGTATTTAAGGCAGCAGGATGGTGTATGTGAGACTGAGTCCAAATAAACTACACTGTGTGTGTTCATGGTAAAGAAGGAACATGTCACCCAGGGCAACAGTGAGGCTCATAAATGTATCTTTAATAGTTTTTGGACAACAATGGAGCTCTATGGCTCAGAGGAAGAAGATAAATCAGGCTTTGGAAACTTGTTAGTAGATTCATTCATTGTCGTTTGGTCTTTTCATTGGATTTGTCAACAATAAGAATAGAATATCACCAGAACTCTAAGAGTTCGTCAGCATCAGTTGTTAATGGAGGGAAATTTATTTCTTCCTCAGCTGGTCCCGGACCAGCAGCTCTCTATAACCCGACAGGCCGCCTCTGTTTAAGTATCAGGGCCTTTAAAGTGTATTTGTCTGATTGTAACGAGGCGGTGATGCATAAAGCTGACAAGACACAGTGCAACTGGTCTGTTTACAGCAGCCACCGTACTAATTGAAAAGATCCCATAAACTCTGAGCAGAATAGGCAATAAAACCCTTTGGTGAATTACGGCTCTGCGCTTCACTGCCCTCAATAAACTAATCAGCCACCGTGTTTCCACATCGGGGCCAAGCGGGGCCGAGCGGGGCTTATCTGAGCAGGGGTCAATCCAAAATGTCTGTGGAGCAAGATATAAAGCCCAGTTTGTTAATCTAAAGCAATCCACCTCAGCCGTGTAGTCACATCTGCAGTGGGTTTTGGGTCCTGGCCCTGTTTGGCCCTGATGTGGAGACTAACATGATTTGGCAAACGAGTGAGGCTGCATGAAGAGCCCTGATAGGCCCCAGAAATTAAGACAAGTGGCAGTTTTCCAGAAACTTTCTAACTCTGAAAATTCTGTCTGATCGTATTGTGAACATTTTATTCATGGACTGAATATGAAAACAGAGGCTACAGTTTTAACTCATGAGTTAAGATACTGTGGCCCCAGAATCAGGACTAACCTGATATTTTAAAAAACTGTTTAGTGATTCACCTCGATTTCATCCCAGTTTCATACCAGGAAGCTTCTCATTGGACAGCAGCTACTGATAAAAACTGTACACCCACATATCTAACATTTAAATGGTATGAACAACAGAGACTAAAACATATTTCCTTAACAAAGTATTACTCTCCCACATGGTTTTTAACGGCCCAGTGCTGTATAATTCAAAGCTGGAAGTGATTTGGGTTTTTGTTTCACGGCATACATTAGAAAATACGCCGATTTGTCTGGATTTTTTTTTTTTTGATAGATGATGCCCATTATGAGTTTGAGACTAAGGGGAGCTAATTAGAGATCCCAGATCATCACGGCTCCGACTCTGACACACTTTAGAAAAACAGAGCCGCGTTTCTGCACTGAAGAGAAAGCTCTGTCACATTCTCACCACAATTATAAAATTCAAAAGTTTTATTCAAAGTTTTCCACAAAGCCTAAACAACCCCTGAAATTAAAATTTATAAGTTTGTTGTTGCTAGAAAGTTCTTAATCACTTATGGACAGAGCAAAGACTTGTGCTTGACAGGGTTAGGGGTTAAATTCAGTGTACATACTGTACATCTCTGGACTGTAAGAGTTAAAGTAACATTACAGTTTACCTTCATGTTATGAAGGGCAAACGATAAAAACAGTAAATGGTTCTACATCCCAAAACAATGTCCTATCATTACCAAAATATGTACCATAAAGATACTACAGTTACCAGGGCAACACCTCTATCAGCTCCAGCAAGAAATTCAACCACAGTAAAACTCTCAGTGCAGTCCACCTCATGTCAAAGCCAGATTAGTCTATTTGGGGGCCCCTGGGCAAAATTTGGCTGCTGGGCCCCGGCAGTGGTAATTTGGGTAATCACCACATGTGAGCACAGGACCCCTCTAAAAGACAGGGCCACAAAATGAGTGAATACTGCAATGCCATTCTTAGTTGATATTGTACTTAAGTTGTTCAAATTCCTTAGCAAATGTGCAATTAAGCAAATGTGAATCTGAGGCTTTTGGGGCCTTTGGGGGTCTGGGTCTGGGCGTTCTGCAGGGTGGAGCTTAGTGGCCAGCTCACAATCTGCAGCGATAGTTTTGGCGTCTTGTCTATTTTCTCCACAGATTCTCTGCTGCGAGTGAATCTGGCAAGAAAACACACTAATAATCGATTATAAACGATAAAAATTATACATTATAAATGATATAAATGATCAGATTCTGATAAAATATACATCCCATACCAACCCTTCTGATTTTCCTGCCCATCTCCCTGCTGATCTTCTGGAGTTTCAATCCCCCTTGAAAAAAAATTAAAAATCTGCCCATCCACTATATTTATTAGAAATAGCATCACTGCTGTTTGTGATTGTGTTTTTCAAAGTACACACAACAGGTTAAGAATGATGCACTTTTATTAATCTTTGAAACTTATTTCATCACCTACCACACATTTGTTTGAGGAGTTTTCAAATTCCAGCCGGTAGTGTCTGCAAAATCATTTTGATTTAAACACGTATCAACATGAATTTTAATTAAAATTTGGTGAATAAGAGTAATGTACAGGCAGAAGATTTATTTACAGTGCCCCCATCTGGCTAATTGGTGTATTGTTTTCAAAATTTCAAATATCAAAACTTAGTAGTAATATCCACTCACATATCACTCCCCAATCAGACCTGTTGTGTTTGAGATATTGTGTCTGAATAAAATGTTAACCTTTATTTATAGCTCCCCCATCAGGCCGGGGAGTGTAAATTCCCTATGTGGCAGACAAAATGTCCCCCTGAGAGTCGCAGTCCTCCTCCTTCTTCTGCTTCACCTGAACTCACATTCTGTCGCTGTATCACTCACAAGCTGCACATTCTCCGACAAATGAGGGTCATTATGAGTTTGAGAGCGCAGGGAGCTAATTAGAGGTCTCAGATCAGTGCTGCCGCCGCTGCGATTCACTTTGGTGAGTACACACAGAGTCCCAGCTTCAGAGGGACTTTTTAAAACATCTGCACCAGTCCACCACCATGTTTAAAATAATGATTTTTAGATCTTGAATTGCTCGGTAACTTTCAGCAGAGAGTGACAGAAAAGATGGGAGAGTTGCGTAATGAAGGCGATGTGTTGGATTCGAATTGACGATGTCCCTCACGTGGAGTGACCAAAAATATTATTCTTATAAGATAAGATAAATGTTTATTGATCCCCAGCAGGGAAATACAGTTGCTGCAGCAGCACGAGGACAGCAATAAGTACAGATAAATAGAGAAAGTAAAAAAGAAATAAATAATAAGAGGTGTATAAAACTAAAATAAGAATAAAATAAAAAATAGAAACTATTTGGAGACTAAATTACAAGGTAAACTGACAATGGTGTGGTTAAAGTGACATCATAAAAAAGATATATTAATGGTGTTTCTGGGTTATTTATTCAAATAAAGCAGGAAAAGAAAGCACGAAATAATGTTTGAGAAATGGAAATCTTGCAAGAAACACAGCTCAACAGAAAGATTTAAAGAAATTGGAAAATTCAGACACAAAGTTGAAAGCTGGGTTCACAAAAACAGGCTGGAAATGAAAGCAAGAATGAAAAAGTGACAGAAAGCTCAGACAAAGACAAGCTTTAAAGAAGGACGAAAGAAAGAGGTATATAAAAGAAAGCTTGAATAGAACCTCAAAAGATGAAAAGCTTAAAACAAAAAGCTCAAAATAGATCTTTACCATTTTTTAAGGAAAACAGCTTAAAAGAATTAAATCTGGAAGTAATGAAATGTTGAAATAAAACTTACAGCCTGAAAGAAAGTTAGAGAAGCAAGATTGAAAAAAAAAGCTAAGCTTGAACCAAAGAAAGCAGACAGAAGACAAACATTTTTTTTACTTTGCACATATTAATTTAGCTCATATGCTGATTTGCCAGCGTTGATGTTTCTGTGGTCAGATAACCAGACTAAAGAGCCTGAAGCTTTCACTTTCAACATCAATCAGAGGATTAGGAGGAAACAGAAACTCCCCCAGAGCCATTACAGGAAAAGCAAGTCCATAAAACTCAGTTCTTTAAAGTGATTTTTTTAACATGGAGAATTACACGGAGCCTGCTGAGTATTCACTGATCTGAGAGAGCCTTCAGTATCCCAAAATTTCAGCTTTCTCACAAAATCGCTTCATTTTGTATTTCTAACCACGGACGGTTGAAATCCCATCATGAGTTTGGTGTGCTTAATTGCCTGTAGGGTCTGTGGGAACCATTTCAAACTGATCAGCTTAGATCAAATCATATCTCGACAGCTATAACTATATGTTCCATGCAGCTTTCCTGAGAGTTTCCTGATTAACACTGAAGTTATTCACGTGTCCATGTTGGCTCCATGATAAGTGATCGTAGTACTCAACATTAACTGCCTCTTTTTAAATACAGAAAGTGGGTAGTTTTTTTACCACACGGCAGAGGTGGGACCAAGTCATTGTTTTGCAAGTCACAAGTAAGTCTCAAGTCCAGAGTCAAAACAGTCAAGTCTAATGTCAAGTCCCAAGTCCTAAACTCTGAGTTTCGAGTCCTAAACGAGTCATAATGTGCTCTTCACCAAATGTAATGAAATGTAATAATTTTAACAACAGAGTAATAATATATTCAATGTAAATAAATCATGAATGCCTTTTAAAATTTGTATTTATTTGTTAAAACAAGTGCAACTGAATTTAATGATAAAAAAGCACTTTCATAGCATATAGCACTATTAACCACAACAGAATAATTTTTGTATGTTTCTGTCTTGTTGTATTTAAATAGCAGACTTTTTAATCTTTAGGCTCAGGGGGGAAGGTATCAAGTATTTTCAAGTCAAAAGGCTCAAGTCCAAGTGAAGTCACGAGTTCTTGGTGTTAAAGTCCAAGTCGAGTTGCAAGTCTTCTTTGATTTTGTCAAGTCGAGTCCAAAGTCATCAAATTTGTCCACACTTCTGCCATGTGGCTTGTAGATCCAAACTCTTAAACTAAAAATATTGTAAATAGATAATATCAATCACACTCAACTTTAGCTGAACAAAAAAAAAGTTATTTCTGAGCTCAACTGGCAGATGTTTGAAGATTCACACTTTATGTTGACATTGAGGTGCAGAATCGTCCAATATGGACGTATTTCCAGGGGGTGCTGGGGTGGAGGTTTCCCTTTTTGGACTGAAAACCCTAAATTGATCATAGGTGTGAATGGTTATCTGTCTCTGTGATGGACAGGTGATCAGCCCTGCCTCCTAAAAACTGCTTTTAAATACATTTAATTTACAACAGCACGTGTTTAAAAAAATGTAATGCTGCACTGACATTTGTCATCAATTTAATGAGGAAATGCTTTCAATAAACATATCTGCAAAGTTGCAAACTGTTACTAACATACCTGCAAAACCTGATGTTGTTTTCCTATACAATATGCCGTCGTAGCAGCTAAAGCATGATTAACATTAATCAAGGTTATGTTTAGGTACTCATGATATTTGGTTAAGGTTAGGGAAAGATGGTGATTTTGGTTAAATGTTGAAAAAGTCAAAAGGTGACATGAAGCACAAGACAAGGCAACATTTATCCAAACAACAATCTGTAATCGCAGCCATAATGTACGTGTTATTTTTGTAGCCTAAACTCGACAACACCCAGGATGCAAAATAAAATCCACTGCTTCATACTTTCCACCATCCACCCTGACAACTTCTGTACAGTACAAAAACATAATAATCCCTGGCAAAAGCATTTAGTGATATATGAAGTCCAGAAGTCAGGGTTGGAGCTCAGATAGACTCCAGCCCTCAGACCATACAAGGGATGAGCCAATAGAGATAATGGATGGATGGATCTAGACATTTTAAATATTTAATATATAATAAAGCACCATACAAGTATTTCATTTCTGCAGAATTATCAAATCTTTTCTTTTAGTAACAAAGCAGTCTTTCTTTGTCTTTCGATGCACAACCACCAGCAGCCACCAGTTTTGGAGCTGTGTGAGTTCCAGCTGACAGCTGTATGTGAACAGAGCACAAACTGCTGAGTGGAGAGCTGTCCATTAGCTCGGCCCCAGCAGCTAGCTTAGCTCTTTACTGCCCCTTCACCCTCATAAATCCATCCACCGGACTGTTCTGCCTCCTCATCAGAGAACATCCAGTCTGAGCAGGCTGGAGGCTTCTGGCTCCTCCTCACATTCTTCTTATAGCGGTTGTATTATTAGCTTGGGTCTAACAAACACAAGTCGTAAGCTTTTTTTCTTCACAAAATCAAAAAATGAAATATGATTTAAAACTGTCTTTTTTGGATTGGTCTCCTCTCTTTTTGCAAACCAGTAAAAAAAGTCAAACTCAGTTACCAAATGTCAAGTCTTTCTGAACTATTCTTCTTACAGTAAGTGCAACCCACATCAGTGGTGCCTTTTGACGCCCAGACAGAAGTAGTCGAGGCTGATCCGGGGAGTGAATGTGATAAAAAGATTTGTCAGGTGTTGATGCTGACAAATAAGAGATAACAGCACATCCTGACAAGTTGTCACATGCAGCCGTTTCCCTTTTTTACCATTTAGTAAAAGTTTGGCATCTTTGAATGTTAACTTTTCTGATGTTGACAGATGTCTACAAAGCTTGTTATTTGTTTCGTTGTACCAAAATAATTGCGTTGGGACCATCAAATCCCTAAAAAAAAGGGTTATAATGACATGCAAAGCCAGACAGTCACTGATGATACATTTCAATTTAGCAAACACTCTTTTTGCAACTTATATTAGTACTGAAAGAGTGCACACCACGCACAATAACATACCTTTAGATAACAGCCAGGGATATGTGTAAATACAGTTTATACATGCATGTATATATTGCATTGTAAAAGAGGAAAAACAAGGTTGTAAATATGAACATGGACGCAGGATTACAATCGAGCACTCATGGCTGACCTGCATGAGTGGTATTTAGATTTGTGGTGCTCAACAAATCATTTAAAGTGGTTTATTGTAAAAAAAAAAAAAAAACAGTATAGTACTTGACTTCGCCGTCCTAGAGGCAATAATGTTTAATTTTTAACACCGTTATAAATATGATTTCTCACAGCAGAGGGCCGTAGGTGGATAAAACAACACAGGAAGATGCAGCAAACAGCAGAGTGTGAAGACTGTCTGCAAGACTGAGAGGACAACAAAACTGAAGATAGATAGATAGATAGATAGATAGATAGATAGATAGATAGATAGATAGATAGATAGACAGACAGACAGACAGACAGACAGACAGACAGACAGACAGACAGACAGACAGACAGACAGACAGACAGACAGGAGTCTCGAGGGATTCCAGCTGAACCTGATGATATTGTACATAAAACTGAAGGTTTGATTTGAATAATTGCCCGCCTGTTGACTCGGTGTAAATCTGTGATTGTTTTCTCTGAAACAGTCCTGGGAACGCAGATGGATTTCAGGAATCTGCTCACTCCACAGGAATTGATGTTCTCCGCCTTCTGTCACTGTTAAACAAACAATTCTAACAGTAAATAATCCATCTAGCAAAATAAAACCTGATGTTAATGATTCAGTATTCAATAAGCATTACTATAGTGTAAAAGTAGTTTTTAATGATAGCAATAGTTCCTCTGTGGTAACTGTTGACTAAACTGTTCATCTAAAATGACTTGATTTTATGACTTAAAATATTTTGTTTAATTATAGCAAGTTCTGATACGTGAGTTCTTATTTCTTATTTCTGATTTCATTATCATTTTTTATCAGGACTATTCCTTGAAAGTCATATCAATATGGATAAATGGCAAGTTTTAAGTGTGAACAATAAAGCCTCTCTAAAGGCTGCTGACATGGTTGCATGCGTCAATACAGACCCATTTTCAGATCCTAGTGGAGCTAAAAATGTAAATGGTTCATCCTGTGGGGAGCATGAACATGCTCTGCAAAGTTCAGCAAAGACAATGACTACTGCAATATTCAATTTGTGGTGGAAATCAAATCATTGGTTTTTGAGATATCTTGTGATGAACCAAGATGTTGTTCAATGGTAGGTTTTGGCCTTTAATAAAAACATTAGGAGTCTTCTTCTGGGGACCATGAATATTCACAACAAAATGAATGGAAATCTGGAGTGTCGTTGTTGCAGATATGTTGGTCTGGATGGACGGAGACAGAAAGACCTACATTGTCAAATTGACATATTTTAGATGTCTTGTGTATAATTTTTACATCCTTTTCCTCCAAGCTTAACAAGACTGTTGATATGTCACTTAGCATTTGAATAGCTTAGCTGCTGTTTAGCATGGTTTCAGCTAAACTAGGGCTGTGATCGAATAGTCTTTTTTGCTCAGGAAGGTTCCTAACTGAGTGAAACGACCTGGAAGTATCTAAGTGGCAGCCATGATAAGAGCTGGTCGAATTCTCTAAATGCTAAGGAAAGGTGCTTCAATGCTTCCTTTCTTATCTCCTTTAGCATAGGGCATAGGGTCCGCCGTTGCATAATTATGTAGCCTAAAGTGCAGTGGGATTATTTTATCACCGCGGTTGTCTTTTCATAAGTCCTTATGAATTCTCTTTCACATCTTTCTTGACCTCATGACGTTTTCCATCGAGATCAAGGACAAGTGATTAGGAAAAGATATAGGACGTCATTTTATTCTATTCGATCGCTGCCTAGGACTCGCTGGGCTTTAAAATGCAGGTTCAGCTAAACAGCAGCTTAACCGTATGTATGATGGAGTTACTTAATAAGGTCTGCCCCCACACAGGTGACTCAGAGGAATGTCGCAGAATAATGCTGTACATCCATTATTATCAGAAAATAGTAATTAAGGAAATGTTGATGTTAAACCTCAGTTAAACCAGGTCTGCAGCAAGTTTTACTTACTAAACCTCAGGTACAGTGACCTCTAGTGGCAAGTAGCTGATATCTGCAGGACACAGCAGCTGGGTTTAGACTAAGCCACAAGTGCAGTTTAAACTGCAGCTTTAGTTTCTGAGGACACAGCAATGGGGATTAAGAGACCAAATGATGATTTTTCCATGCAACCGAAGCTAAGCTAGTGACATATTTGTTATCCTCTTGCAGATCCTGACCAGAATTTAAAGCTCTAAGGGTTTGAGAAGACCTTGGCTAAGCAACATGCTTCTATAATGACTGACCACCTCAATAGGATACCCTGGATTTAAGGTTTACCACCACAATATAACTGTATTTTATGCCAGTGATTGTTTTTTAACTGTGTTGCATCTAGAAATGGCAAAAATCTAATTTTCCAGCAACACTTTTGAGATAAATCAATAAATAATAATGATAGGCTTCCTGTTTTTCTTCTCTGTACACATCAAATGGGTTGAACGAAAGCAGGAGTTTGTGTCGCTTCTGTTTCACCACAAAGTTATTTTTCATTAAAGTGATGGCTGTAAACCAGATTCGCCACCATACCAGGGAAGATGTCTGCAGCACGGACGGCTCTCTCCAGTTCCTGCTCTTTTTTTTTTCTCTCCTGTGAAGTGACAACTGCAGTCTTTCACTGCTCATTATGCTCGGCTGGAGATGAGAGAGGAACAGAAAGCCCAGTAACACAGTGTTAATGTTAAGGTTAGGCATGCTGGGTAAGGCAAGCTGAACGTACAGCACACCAGTGTCCCCACAAGTTTACACACAAGCCTTTGAATGCTTGTGTGTGTGTTCATGTACTTCTATCTTTGTGAGGACAGGTTTTAGTTTTAGTCCTTCAGAGTGTTTCAGGGTTCAATTTTGGAAAGTGAGGGCCTTTTATTCCCCGTCCTCATTTCTCTTAAGAGCTCTTTGAAGATTAAGACTTGGTTTCAGGGTTGAGGTTAGAATGGGGGCTACAAATAATGATTATTTTCATTACCGATTAATCTGCTGATTATTTTCTTTAAGGCAATGAATAATTTGGTCATAAGATGCTGTTCATAATTTCCTAGAGAAAGCCCAAGGTGACATCTTTAAATTGCTCATTTTGTCTGACAAGCAGTCAAAAATCCCAAAATATCCATTAATAAAATAGTTGATGACTTATTTTCTGTTGATTACAGTAATCAACAAATCATTTCAGCTCTACAGTTTTCACTATCGATTAATCCGGTTTATTTTTCGATTAACTGAACAATGTTTAGTCAATAAAATGTCTGAAAAATAACAATTTCCCAGAGACAAAGGTAACAAATTGCAAATTGATTGTCCTCCAACGGTCCAAAATCCAAAGATATTCAATTTACATTCATATCATTTTTACATTTAAAAAGCTGGGACCAGTTAAGATCCATCTAAAGCAATAATAAATATGTGTTCTGAGTTTATCACACCACAGAAAAATGTGTCATTAACCACCCAGCCAAATTTGAATGATTAAAAAAAAAAGGTTTCAAAATCATGACAAAATAAGCAGGATCACTGGTCTGCTGAAGGAGCTGGTAGATAACTTTACTGTACCACTGAGCCGAAGAGCGAGGGAGAGCCACTGCTCAGCAACAGACTCTCGTTCAGCGAGCTAACAGGCTAACAGATTAGCACAAAGCTCTAGCTTTTATATAGTGTTAGGGGAGGGTCATGCTCTGTATGGCTCCAGTGAGTCATCGAGCCATGATCTCAGGCCTGCCCAAAAAATCCTGAACACAAAAATCTTGAAAAACAGCTTAACGTTCTCACTCCACATTTCAGTTCTACATAGTTCACAGTCTTTTCACATGTTTTCAGCAATTATTTTCTAACATGTATAATGTGTTTAGAAGCAAATCTCTGAATTCCCTGTACATAGACTAGTTTTTATTTGGCATTTTTACATGGAAAATGTGTTAATGGCTGTATGTCTATTTCTATCTTCCTGAAAAGTCTTCTTGGAACTGTGTGTAAGTACACTGAGAGCAATGAAAAAACTCAAATCCCCTGTTTTGGCGATCAGTTTTCTGTGGATTAATTGATAAATCATTTCAGCACCAGTCAGAATTAGGTTTAGGCCAATGTTAAGAGTAAGGGGGCTCAGGCTGTATTATGCCAAAGAGAGCCCTCACAAGTATAGAGGTCCAAATGTGTGTGTGTGTGTGTGTGTGTGTGTGTGTGTGTGTATGTGTGTGTGCGTGAGTGTGTGTATGGTTCGTCTAAGGAGTGGGAGTTTGTGCAGCATGGCAGCTGCCATGTTCGCTTTCTGTTGTTTAGTCACATGCTGTTCCGAGTGCTTACACACACACACACACACACACAAAACAAGTCTCCGCACACACACACACACACACACACACACACACACACACACACACACACACACACACACAAACACACAAACACACACACACACACACACACAAATCACAGTGAACACAGAGAAAAAAAGACAGAGAGAAAAACATTCAAATGCGATCACCTACTGTACAAACTATACACATACTGTCTGGTACACACACACACACACACACACACACACACACACACACACACACAGTCCAGCCGACTGGCCCTTGAGAGTTCATTGTCTCAACAACTGATTCACAAAGACACCCTGAAATAAACAATGAACACAGAGGATAGAGCGAGGCAGAGAGACACATGAGGACAAAAGAGAGAGAGACTTCCAGAGAAGAGTACGACGGGGAGTCCAGAGGGGAAGGGGTGGGGGTGGGGGTGGAGGTGGAGGGCAGGGGGAGGATGTGGGATCATTTTAATCCCATTATAACGTTTATATTAAGAGGAGTAATTACTCAGCCCTTCATTAGGATTTTGCTCTTCCTGAGACTCGCTGGAGGGCCGAGAGGACTAAAGAGCAGAGCCACAGAGACGCTGCAGCCGCTCACACACACAACAACAAAACAACGGCCTGGGTTTTTACTCTTTGTTGCATTGGGGCACAATGGCATTAACGCAAATAATATACAGTGTGCATGAAAAAATGCATTCCTTGTAATTGCTGTGCTAGGTGGCCACACGTTGTATTTGACCTTGCCTAGTCACTCTTGTTTTTTCACCATTTGCACAAAGTCACACAGCAATGTGGGTAAATCTTACAGAGGTAAGAAGCTTAGGAAAGTAGAATATCTTCTGGGGATGCGAGAAAATGAGAGTGGGTGGAGGCAGGGGAGATGTAGAGATGTAGACGAGAAGGGTTTAATTCAGCAGGGAGATGGTAACATAAGGTGCCTCTTAAAGACGAGAGCGACTTACACTGCTCGTAATGTTTTAATCTCAAAGAAAAGCTGATCGAGCAGAGACTCTTTCCAGCAACACCTTGCTTTACATTCCTACACTAACACATTCATACCTGGAAGCCTCCCAGAACAGCGTTGAATGATTGTTTGATATCGCGCCTGTCTTGCCAAAATATCTGCGGGTACCTTTATGTGTGTAGGTGTAGATACACAACAATATTAGATAAAGGAGGAAGGAACACATTGATTTTTGAGTTCATAAAGGGCCTTTAAAAAAGGCAGTCTGGGGATATATGGCGGAAATATCTCCTGAAATTACTCTTCAATATTTAAAAAGAAAATGGCAGTTTTTTCATGCCAAATCACTGGATCAATGGATCCACTGACTATGTGTAATGTGAAAGCTGAAAACTCGCTGGGAGTGACAAACTCACAAAGAATTATCACCCAAGTCTGCAGCATCTCTCAGCTCTATGGAGCTTTTTAGTCTCTTTTAGCTCCTGGTTTTGGTTTTCCTGCACATTTACACTATGGTTCAGTGTCAGTGCTCTATGCAACCCTGTTTCCAGCAGAAGCAGGAAGCTGTTTTCAGCAAACATGCTCTGATAAACCCACTGTACACTACCTGCCTGGCACCAAAAAACAGACGGATTAAGGTAGCGACTAGCTGGTGAAGAAGGTGAAACATGTAACAGCTAAGGAGACAGATATTTTTTGCAGGAGTTGGTGGAGACGAAACTAGTGGTAAAATAAGAGTCATATTAGACTTACATTCATCAGGTGGCCACAAGCAGCTCTCCAGTGGAATGATGAAGTTGTTCTGTGTCTGCTGGATGTGTATGTGAGCAACTTTATAAGGTTAATATGCCAGATGTTGTGTTTACAGCCAGTTCTGCTGCCTCTAAGTGTCCAAAACAATCAACGAATGCAGGTTTAAGCCATATTAGTAAAAGAAAACAACTCTTCTTCTTCTTCTTCTTCTTCTTGATGTTTTACAGCGGCTGGCAAACAACGTTATGGTGCATTACCGCCACCAACTGGTATGGCGTGTGGATCTGGATCTAACAGCAACTCATATCACATTAACTAATTTCCCCCTCAAGTGGCATAGAACAACTGTTTAAAGCCTTTCGAACTAGAGAAAAGTTGGCAAAGGTGGGACCATGCTTCACTCAGGGTTGTACAGCTTTCTCACATAAAACAGTCAAGTTATTTTGTGCCATTAAACATCATCAGTATAAGCAACAGACTTCAATATTATTAGCACTTTACATGCAAACTTTATAACCTCAACAAATTATCCAAAATCATAACCACAGTATCTTCAACCCAATATGGCCCCCCTCCCTCCCCTCACACACTTGGTCTGTCCCTTGACATCAGCGATGACATCAACAAGGGCATGAAAACAGGAAGTGTTTGGCTCCCGCCCCCTTTTTGCCTCCTGGATGTGCAAGAAAAGGTAAATTAGAACAAACTCAACTGAACTGAAATTGAACAACACTTGTCTTGCTGTAGAGTAAATTCTGGTATAAAAAACATCAACAACTAACAAGCATGGTTACTAAGGGAACAAATGGTGTGCTGTCACCCATTGCCTCACAAAGTCAGCTGAAGTGAAATAGGGGAAGAGTCTAGTATATTCCTTCTCTCAAACTTTTGTCATAGCGCTCAATAAATCTGGGCCTGCCTTGTCTGTCTAAACAGTCGAAACTCTCAGTAAATCCATCACTCACTGTCTGAGGGCTGATTGATGTTTCCACGGGGGGGACTCAGTGATTGAGAGCCACTGCTGGCTCACACAGCACTGATCCCATATTAAACTCTGTGGACTTGTTGTACCGTACTATAAATAATTCAAGCTCTGCTCCTTTATCAACAGCACTTCATTGTACTCCTTAAAATGAAATGAGATGTAAGAAAAGATAGAGAAGGATGAGACAAGCCAGAATGCAACACTGTCAGATCCAAACACAATAGAGGCTTCACAGATGCATCAAATCAATCCGGCAGGACTGAGGCCAGCATGGAGGTCCTCTGTAGAACACAAAATGGCTTTATGTGCATTATAGTCATCAAGAACTGGCAACGTAGGCCTACTTTATAACTATTTGAGTCAACTTACCAACAAGTAGGCTTTTAGGTTAGGGCGTACTCAGTAAACTTCTTGTCATTCTGTTCTCCAAAACATTGTTTAGTAGCTAACTTGCCTGTGGGCTAATTTGAGTTTTTACAATCTTCTAATACTGCCTTAAAATGTTATTAAATTAGCACAAACTCTGAAACAAAGATTACAGAGAGATGCCACGGCCCTTTGTCGGCCACTTAACCCCTGAGCCACCAAGTCACCCCTAGCTGCTTAGGTGCGTCAGGAAAACTGTACTCAGCTATCCTTAGATCAACAATATTTATAGGCTAAGGCTTTAAGAAAAATTTAATTATATCACTGTAAGTACTTCAGTACATATAGAACAGTGGGTTTACATGAACTTAACCCTTTGAACTCTGCCATAGAAATAGTCCGCCAGTGCCTACATTGGTATTTTTGCTTATTGTGATGTAATTTCCTAGATTATCTTTAAATGCTTCATATCCCTAAAATATGTACAACCTAAGCTAAAAGGCTGCAAGTCAATAAACTATAATAACAGATGAAATTATTGAAACTTATTGAAACCGTGCGTTATCGCCACGTTTTGCACCACACGTAACGTAATGATGTCATCAACTTGCGACATGAACATGATGACGCGAAAGACAGAAGCCTTAGCTTTCAGCTGCAAAAAGAATGCAGGCTCTAGCTATTACAGTTTTTATTTTAGATCAATTTAAACAGGATTATGCAAACAACGACCTCCCGCGGGAGGCTTCGAACTGGCTGGTCCATTTTCAAAGGGTTAAGTAACCGGCTCACAGTCTTTCTCCGGTGAGCTGGTTTCATAACCGACATGCAAACGAGAAATCTGATTTCCGTAATGGAGGTAGGGGGTAGATTTCTCCTGGAGAATGCAGATTTCTCTGCCATGTTTACGGGTAACCGGGTTTCTAATCTGCTTTTTCCCAGTACGCATGTGCAGGAGAAAGACACCAGACAGGCAAAGTAACAGCAGAGTGGCTGGATAAAAGAGAGATAGTTACACCTAGCAATGTGTCCTCGTATTTAAAATGGTTCCATCCAAAGACTAAACTTGAAACTAACACAAAGTAGCCATAAGTTGGTTTTCACCCCTGAACATTTGACTATTTGTTAAATTTACACACTTTAGCTCCTTCTGTCAAAACAGTTGAATATGCAAGCCATGCTTTAAAAAAAAAAGGTCTGTGGTAGGGGAGAAATCTGATACCTGATCTGCTTCATATATATGCAGGTTTACTGTAACCAGGTTCCTTAAGGGCATGTGAGTGTGCTACTTCAAAGATAACACCACTCCGAAGATGGTTTGGGTGATGGTGTGACAATCTAATGAAAAAGATGGGATTTGTATGCAGAAGACCCTCAGGTAGGAACAAAGACATATAATGCTGACTGAAGTCCTGTATTTCACAGATATTGAAAGATGAACTTCAGGTATAAATTACAGTATGATTTAATTTTGTTTTTCCCTTTTTTGTCTCAGGAAATGAACATTAAACAAGTTGCTAATGATGCAAAACAAGATGCACCTGTAAAAATCTTCCTAAGCTAGTCACTAGTCACCATTTCTTAGCCAGGCAGTAGAATGTAAATTTCAGTAACTTAAAACAGAAGCAGGGGAGTCTGAGAGCCTCCAGTTTATCACAGATTTAAACTGAAGCTGTTAGGCCTGATTAATGCCTGAGTCCTCAGACAGGATGATGAACACAGTCACTGTTCAGGAGGAGAAGCTACTTCAGACTGATCTACCTTTAACTAATCTATAACGCTTTATTGGTTTGTATTCCTTGGGTCTACTTGTTTCACAGACCGATTGAGGCCTTGTTTAGGTAGCATGATGCTGCCACTGAAGCTACAGTCTTAAAACAATGACGTTCCACATAATTAGTCAATGTCAGTCTGTCTGCGGAAAATCTGTCTCAATGTAGAGCTTTCTTGTCAATTCAAGCAACTCCTAACAAGCAACTTCACAGCTGACATGTGTTTAAAGACTTCTACATGTTAAACAAAGGTATACTACATGTCACTCTTTCAGCACTGGGCAGTTCCTTCAGCGACCGGCTGCTCCACCCGCGGTGTCTGAAGGAGAGGTACCGTAGGTCCTTTCTGCCTGCTGCTGTCAGACTCTATAATCAGTACAGCTCCTGGTAATCTACACTTGACTGTCAGTGTGCAGACTGTTCACTACTATACTTCATCTACTGCTGTGCATTATCTTCATGCATATATTTTATTCATGATGTTATCTACTTCATATGTTGCTGTGAAATATTTTCATGTACATGTATATTATATATGTGCAATATTTTTATCTTATCTATTTGTTCATACTTACAACTGCACTCAGTCACTCTATTATTTATTTCTGTCTATACTGTGTATAGGACTATTTTTCTATTTTTCTATTTATTTTATTGTATTTCTATATATGACACTTTTGCTGGCTGCTGCAACGCTAAAATTTCCCCGCTGTGGGACAATAAAGGCTTATCTTATCTTATCTTATCTTATACTGTACTGCCATATAAAGAACAGTTCGGTCTCTTATGGAGCCATAAAAAAAGAATAAATCTGTAAAAGAATAAGAAAATAAATGTGGAAATATAAAGAGAAATAAATAAAAGCCAGTTGATTGACATATTGGTCCTTCGAGGAATAGCAAAAGCAATAGAGAAAAGAACAACAAAAGTAAAACATATATATATATATATATGAATGAATAGATAAACACAGAAATAAATGAACAATGCTTAAAAATAATTCTTTGTTCATATTTTAAGCTCCACTCAAAAACATGTTTTTCTTCTTGTTCCTACAGTTGAATGTTTGAACTTCACTGTGCAGAGTTTGACTCTAGAAGGATGTTTTCATGTTCAACTGCTTAAAATGGAAATTTTCTATGAGCTCACTGAAAATCCCATTTTCAGGGGTGGGCCTACAGCCATGATTTGTGACATCACAAATATTTTGGAAGCAGCCAATCCTGGTCCAATATTCAACTTGCAAAAGTGTGATGCGGAAACTTGAAGCCTCCAGTGCACACACACTGAGAATGGACTTTATAGTGAAGTAGGAAACACCTGCCGTCCAGAAGTTCAACTTATTTGTTTTGATTCTGGATTGTTAATGAAGGAGAAGGTGTAGATGTAATTTCAAAGATTTTAACTAGATAATTTAACTTTTTTTCTGTGAAAAGAACAAGATTTTGAACAGATACAAATTATTATTCAAAGCAGAGCAATTTATATACATGTTAAAACATGTCTGGAGGGGCTCTTTAATTGGCATTATACTACTGTAGGATACTGGATAGTAAAAACTGAACCCTTTTATAATTTCAACCAAGATAAAATGAAGACAACCTCGTTGAAGTCTATAATTGTCGTGGTTTGAGCCGTTTCCACTAGAGGTCTGAAATGAAAATTACATCCTTGGGAGCGTTATCTTTGTATGATTCCTTTCAAAAAAACTTTCTGAGACAATGTTGGCACACATTCCAAAAACTTGAGCTAATAACAGATTGATATTAAGACATCAGACACAAGTCTTGATTGATCAGTTTTGAATCACAATAACTGTCCTTTTTAAACCTGAGAGACTCTACATACCATCTGAAGCCCCAATATCAACCCCAGCCTCCTTCCCAAAACTCCCACATCCTTTCAATTATTTAGCTTCAACAATGAGGATGAATTACTCTCCCAATCGCAGTCTCCAAAAACGGCAACAGTCTCATTATGATTTTAATGGGCCCTCTACAAGAAGGATGAGAGAGAAGAGGAAGATGATGGAGAACTGGATGAGTGGAGGGCTATTTTTACTGTCACATATGCTTTGCTATTTTTGGCTTTTTTGGAGAATTTCTCGTCAGCAGTTTGGTTTGAAATCCACAATACGAAACCTACTCTTACACAGCACACACTGAAACCAGAGTAAAGTACTTTTAAAAGGACACCACATGACATACTGTAGTAACATTTCTGCATTAAACCTGACATATTTAACAAAGTCGCTAAACAAATTAAGGGGTTTTCCCACTTATCAATAGTGGTATCTGTAGCCATGCTGATAGGCTTTTTTTTTTGCTGAAATTCAGAAGTTTTTGATATCTTCTGCCAACCAGATGTAGTGGAATAGAGAAAAGAGAAAAATAGGGAAAAGAAAATATTTTATCCATCTGTGGGAAAGTATGTTTGAACCGACCCTTTAAATGATCATGAGGCAACTCATAAATAAACTTGAATTCCTGATTTATTTATTTTTAAAGCAAGTTACTGGTTGGTACTTGTTTTTAAAAACAACACTAAATATGTATGCCAAACTGTTTTTAAAAAAGTAATATATTCCTGATCTAAATGTTCAAAGTTTGCTATCATAAAATAAGCATATCCCTTCAATTTAAACATGACGTCCATGTTTGTCACATTTTATTTAACAGTGAAGATGATCTCTCCTTAACCATGTAGGCTAGTTCTAACTGCCTAAACGTAACTGGACTGTCACACAGCTCGTTGTGAAAGACACTGACAAGCAATGTATTTTTTTGTTTTGGTCCAACACCATTGAAACACCATTCATGCTTCCTAAAGGCAACACGAGATCTGTGTACATGCTAACAGCAGTTAAGCTAATGCTGTCAATTCTAGTCGTGGCTGCGAAATACTGCAGGTTACACATTCAAGGACACCTGGAAAGTCCTGAAAAGACTCTACTCTGCATATAGATGACTGCATTATTGTATTTTTATGATTAACAGTGGATTTAAAAAACAAACAAACTGTTTGTTTGACTGTTTGTACAAGACTGGACGTGAGCGATGGTCTCCTGTGTCACAGTGGAGGTAGAAATTACAAATCGCTTTGCCGATTCAAATAGTTCACTTCGCTTTAGTTAAAAGATTCATTGATTCTCGTTTTTTCTTAGCTAAATGCACACCAGTCAAAGACTGCATCACTGTGTATAACACCGGGACATTACGGCACTGTTTCTGACAGTCTTAGCAGTTAGTAAGTTGCTGTTTCAAACTGTTACATTCAGTTAGTACAAAACTATAAGTGCATGGGTTAATGGTTATAAGGTTAACTGTTAATAGTTATCACTTAACGATTATTTCTGTGGTATTTGAGGTCTTCCAGTAAGGTTTGAAGCAGAACGTAACGTGCGGTATATCACAGCTGAGTTTACAAAGGTGCTTTCAGTCATCAGTTCGTTACTGATTCTGTCAGTGACATTGATGATTTAGTCCACTGAGCTCAAGTGAAACTCTGTTTGTACATGTACTAAACGCCTCTGTGTCAAAGTGCTTTGTTGACCAAACCACTCACTCCTACCTCTCCTTAAAACGTTGCTAATGTCACGCTACTTCCGCCTTTGCTACTGAGGACAGTCTCTGAATTTAAGGAGTCTAGATCTTACAAAAGGCCATTTAAAATCTCTTTATTTTCTCTTTTTGTAGTTGGTATTTCTAAGTCATGCATGTGTTTTTTGAATTCCATTTATTCATTTTCTTTGTGAAGGTATTAAGCATAAAACCAGTGAGAATATTGTGATGCCAATTATGAGCCTCTATATCTTGATAATCCTAAAAATAAAATGTGAAAAAGGCTCTCTAACTCTGTCATGTGCCTCAGAGACAATTTGTGGGAAGTCAGAAGTGCTGCTCAGCCAGTGTTCATTTAAAAACTCCTGACGATGTGTTTCGCCCTGCCAACGCTCTCCCCGATAGTTTAATATCACTTACAGTTGTTTATTTACGACCTGCGTCCCCGTCTGTGTTCTTAGCTTAATTACTTCAGGGTTATGCGTAATCACTGATGGAGGGGCTGGAGACGGAGGAGAGAGATGAGGTGAGGAAAAAAAAATAGTGAGAGGGAATAAAAGCGAGAGGTGAAATCTGGGCGAGTGAGAAGGAAACGAGAGGGAGAGACATGTAAGGGACACCAGGGGTGAAAAGACAATTAGATTTTGACTACAGGAAGAAAGAAAAAAAACAGAATGGGAGAGGAAAATGAAGAGGTATTATGAGGCTTTTTAAGTATAGTGTAATCACATGGTGAGTGGATGATGATCATTATAATCACCGAATCATAATCAACTCAAAAATACTGTTGGGTTTGAGCCTCTACAGCTGGTGGAATAACGTGGTGATACAAAATGAAATGTCATTTCCTTGTTTTTTTCTCCTGATGATTATATTGTGCAGAATGTTTATCTCCTTCAGACAGCCCTGTTATTTGCATGTAATGATGATTCATCATAATACACTTCAAGTAAAATGTGGAGAGCTCAGATCTCCCACTTAAAATGAATGGGGCGTCTACAGCACGTCCACTTATGCTGACTTTACACCATTCATCAAAATGCAAAAAAAAGGAAGGATCATCTAGAGAATATGATATAGTGTCGTCCAAAGAGACACCTGATGACTAAAATAGCATTGGTTGTTTCATTTATTCATTTTTTTTTGCCAACTTGGGGGCAGCACAACCAGCTGCAACTCCTGAGAAAAATATCTAGCTCTAGATGTTCCACTTTCTTCGTGGAACATCTAGAGTCGCTAACTTTGTCTATCTGCAGTTTGGTCCTGGGAAGGAAGGGAACAGTGGGTTTTCAGCTAAAAAGCCTGCTGCTGCTGCTGTTTTGTATGATTGCAAATTGAATATATTTGGCTTTTGAGCTGTTGGTGGCACAAAACAAGCAGTTTGGTGGCCATTCTGTGTTCGTTTGCCTGCATTCAGTGGAGGTAGCCCCTTTCCATGTTCACCCCTTATCCTAAGGGAGTCCGTGCACGCTGCTGACAGCCACCTTTCAGAGAAAGACAGACAGAGAGTTTTTGAGTTTCCTGCTGTAATTCGTACTGGTTTCACTGGTGTCTACAACAGTACAGATGTCTGTGCACCTCTGCTGCTGAACCAGCTCAGACCTCCAGACTCCAGCAATAAGCCAGCGCCGCTTCATCCCGCCAAAGCAATAAGCTAAACACGTCTCCCCTCGGAGCTTCATGCCTTAAAACCAATAAACCGAGAGCAAAGCATAATGAAATAGGCGATTCAGGGAGAGCATAAGCCCGAGTCCACAATCAATAAAAAGGAGAGACGCTTTTCCTCCAGACTTAAGTGTTTGCAGTCGGGGACTCTAAACTTTGGAAGAGGCTGCCCGGGGAAAAAACGATTGGCAAGAGGTGCACCTTCTTTTATACCTCTGCACCTTCTTTTATTTGCATTTAAAGTGGTAATATCAGTTCCTTGTGTTATTATTTTTATTTGGTCTCCATCTTTGCTGCGATGGGGGTCACTGCTGTTTCTGCACTGAACTCCCCGGGGATCATTTGTCAGTCAACCACTGTGACTACTCCTCATGTCTTTTTTCTTTTGGATTTTATGTTGATGCAGTTTCTGGTTGAGTCATTTCAACTTTATTTTCACAGCACTCTGCTATGGTGTCTCAAAGGAATTGGACCTAGGAGTTATATCTTATACCTAGGATCCAGAGCAAAATAATACATTACAATCTGAAACACAAGATGTAAAAGAGCAAAAAGTAAAATATAATGCAAAAATGAATGTGATAAATACATGTGAATTGAGTTGACAGAAGAGTTAGAATAAAATGTAAACGATGAGGGCCTATTTTCAGCGGCGGATTGATCCACATTTGGTGCTGTAGTGAGCATGTGTGAGTGTCTGTGTTGCAGTAACAGTGTGGTTCATTGATGTGTTTTAGTAGTTTTTGACATACGGCACAGAAGAATAAGATATATTCATGAATAAACAGATAATGCTTGTTAATACGATCAATTCATTGCTGGTTTTGGTTTTTTCATAGTTAAGAAAAATATAAAATATCCTCAGTTTTACCCTTTTTTACCCTGTGAGATGAAAAAAAGAAACTCAAACTTAGGAAATTGCATGTGGAACTAATAGTTGTACATTTACTAAATTATTGTACTTAAGTATACATTTAGG
Source organism: Macquaria australasica (assembly GCA_005408345.1). NCBI lineage: Eukaryota > Metazoa > Chordata > Actinopteri > Centrarchiformes > Percichthyidae > Macquaria > Macquaria australasica. Next base: position 66,130 of record SEMN01001269.1, read on the forward strand.
GCCTTGTACTTTACCTGAGTATTTCCATTTTATGCTACTTATATGACTACTACTTCACTACTTTTCAGAGGGAGGAATTGTACTTGACAGATATAGTTAATAGTTACTTTAACTGCATATTTTACATACAAAACATATGATCAGCTGATAAAATACAATACATTGTTATAGATTAAACTACTCAAGAATTCATAAACTAGGTTTATGCTTCTTATGCATTATCATACATCAATAATAATACAATATATGATTGACAAGGAGCATTCTTGCATAATGAGTACCGTTCATTCTGATACTTAGATTACATACTTACGTACTTTCACTAAAGTAATATTTTGAATGCTTGTAACAGAGTATTTTTACCTTGTGGTATTGCTACTTTTACCTAAAGTAAAGGGTATGCATACTTCTTCCACAGCAGGTTGTCAAATTATATCACAAATTCAAATTGGATTAATAAAACAGCTTGGAGGGTTGTGTTTTCAGCTCAATATTTTTTTATTACCCATAAAAAAAGGAACATCTTCAGTGAATCACAGCGCAGAAATCAGCTGTAACACACAATCTACACCCAAATAAAGTATAATGAGGCAGAGAGATAAAGCTTCCAGGTGGGCCGACATTTGAATCCACCACCAGGTAAAATCACTTGACAGGTTTCCACCTGTCTGAGTGGGAGCAAACACACACACACACACACACACACAGCTGAACTGAGCAGGTTCCACTCAGTCAGAAAAGACATATTCAGCCACATAAAACACTACAGATGGCAGACAGTGAGACAGCGAGAGTGCAGTGATGCTGAAAGACCAAGAGGCTTCTGTAGCTCCCAACGGCAACTTTTTCTGTTCTTGCTGTTTTCACTAAAGTAGACAAAGAAAAAAACGTTTCCTAGTAACACTAGCAACAAGCTGATTGACTGTGTGTTTTAAGATGCAGTTCCTCTAAAGGTCACTAGGATATTGAGAGAACAGAAGCATCACTGCCTGTTCAAGCTAACCTCAGGTGCAATAGTTTCTGTAACTCTATGGGATTTCTTGGCGAGGGTTTCTTTCTCTAGTTTGTCTGAAAAGCTCAAAAATGTTCCTGTTGTCTTCTGGTCATATTCTAACCTCAGTATCCACGGGAGGTGGCGGCCTCATGTTCTGGCTCGCCATTTTAGTCAATGTACCAATTTTGCATGAGCGGAGCGGAATAAAGGTGAGACACCATGCTGTGTACAGTAAACTAAACTGACTGAAGTACAGCTGCAAACATGTACTCTTTATGCTAAATGACAGCATGCTGCAGACTAAAATAATGTAGATCACGTAGAGTGATAATGGAGAGAGTCAGACTTCATTTTTATCATCTCTGGTAAACATGATGGACTGATTCTAATCCAGCTGATGCTTTTTTTATCTGAACTCATATCTAATTTATTCATTGGATCAGAACTGATATGATGTAGCTCGTAAAGCCCTGATAGCTCGGGTTTAGTAACCGGGAGGCTTTGAACCTGTACATTTAAATCTCTCTTGCACCTGAAAGATATTAGTGTGCTTTAAAGTACAACTAATAAAACAAGAAACCTTAATTCTCAGCAACACATTTACAAATTATTTATTCACATATTTTCTTTTATTTATACCAATTAAATCCACTATCAGTGGCATACCAGTATGTCTTAAAGAGGATCAACACTTATGTCAATCAGAATTACAGCCATTGTATCAGGCTTGTTTAACAACAAACAGGGTTTACATATAGTATGTGCACATGTAATTGTTTCCCATAAAAGCTGGAGTGCGGAACTTTTGTCTCCCCCTTCTGGCAGTGAGAGTAATTACACAAGCAGTGACGTCTGCCTACAGGGGAGCTCGCCCCCATCAAATATCCACAGTTCCAAGACAATAATACATTATTTAGGTAGAGTGAATGTAACAGCTACTCAGCCTACTCCAAATATTTTACAAAGACCAACCTGTCCAAGAGCAGTAACGCCACATCCTGTCTGCCCTCAGTCCCTGCTCTTCTTTCAGCTTCTTCAATGAGGAAAAGCTGCACCATTGGTTATCCCTGTTTGTTTCTTTTGTTTGACTGTAATCCTTCCTCGGAACGCAGTTTCTTTTTTATCTGGAGCATCAGAAACTTTTCTTAAAGCTTCTTAGGTTTTTCCTCCAGACTCCTAGTTGCTGTAGCTACTAAACCAGAGCCATGTAGAGAGAACTATCTGAAGTCTACGTGAATCATGTGATGAAAGCATTTTGAACTTCTGTTGATGCGACTCTCTCTCTACATGGCTCTGGTTTTACTACCAGTGCATCAGCGGGAATGTCGCCACAGACAGCAGATTTAAAAACTAAGTATACTGCGAAATACAGAGAGATTTACCTGGCTGTGATCGGCTGAATCAGCACGGTGTGAACTCGTCTGGCAACGGCTTGAATGTAAAAGACGTTCATTTATATGTAAAAGTCCCGCACTCAAGCTTTAAGAACACTTCACACTCATTGGGAAAGACTGTTAGCTGTAGCGTCTTCAGCAGCGTCTCCCAAAGCTGGAATGAAAATGATGCCCTCGTCACTTTACATCTTCCTGCCTCATACTTACATATCATATTCACTCTGAATGCACAGTTAAAGTAGCTGCTCTGTAGAAGAGAAGCAACATTCTGTAAGTGCATGTGCACTTGTGTGTTTGTGCATGTGTGTTTCAATGTGAATTTCCATGTGCATGCATAGTGTATTTGTATGAATATCCTGTACAGGCTTGCTAGCGCGTATCTTAAAATGTGTGCTGATTTCTGCTGCTGCTGCACTGTAACCATCGGGAGAGAGAGAGACAGACAGAACGATGACAGAGAAGGAGAGTAAGACAGGGGAAGGAGAAGCAGAGGTGAGATGAGAGACGGAGGGAAAAAAGACGACAGAGTCGGATCGAGTGAGAGAGAGAAAAGGCGTCAGGGAGGGAGAGCGATGGGATGACATCACAGCAGATCGGTGAGGTAATGTCTGTGACACAGAAGCTGAACAGATAGAGCAGACAGTCAGGTTTCGGGTCGATTAGAGCTGCTGATACTGCAGCTCATAACTGCTTAAAATATTATCATACTTCTGTTTAAAACATCTGAAAATCTGCTATAAATACAAACTGTGACTACAAACCTTACTGCTCACTATGATAATGAGCCAGCCAGAGGTTCAGTGAAGCAAGCCTACTGTACGTCTCATCATTACCCCACACAGGTAATGGACCAGAGACAGTTAACTGATGCCGACTCATCTTTCTGGCAAACTCAAATGTCCTGGCTAGGCTTTCTTTTGTGATCTCTGACTGCTTCATCCTTATGTTATTGGTGCTGACATTGATTACGAGGTGCTAAAGCCAGTGGTGGTGTGTGCCTGGGTTCCCCAATTCTCCCTATGTGACGCCAGCACCTTCTATGTCGGAAACACAGGCCCCAGGTAGATACTATACAGTGGCAGGCAATGCTAATCTAACATTGCAGGTAATGAAGTCACTTATTACTAGCATGCCTTGTTTAACCCTTTCAGCGGGATAGAGGACTACCAACAGGGCTTGTGAGAGAATAAACTCTGCATCATCTGCTAACGAGACCATGCCAGTGCTACCACTAACAGGCCCGCTATCAAGCCTGAAGCTATCTGGAGTGTGTGACGTCTAAGGTAGCGTTAGCAAAGATGAGCTGTCCTAAGTGACGGACACGCCTCTCTAGAAGAGAAGCTGTATCTGCAAATGCCGAACAGTTAACACAAACCATCGTAACACAGTTGGCGAGGTTAGCTGTGGGTGAATAGAGGCTAAGCTATTAGGCTAGACTAGGCTTGGAAGTGATCCAACAGGGCAGCAACAGAGGCTACCCCCTAACAAGATCATTTCTAAAATAAAAAGTAGCACGTCTAATATAATATGGGTTTAGCACAGAGTGAATAACAGATAAGCAGAAGAGTGAAGAGATTAAAACAGAAAACCGAGGCGGTGCAAAGAGCAGACAGCGGTTGTCGATCTCATGGAAATCACGATGCGCATCACGGGAAGCCAAATCTGGGTTTTTGCAAGGTCGCTGACATTTAAGCTGCTCATAACTGAAGTTGTCTGTTGCTAATCCCATGCCAAGAACTGACAAATAAAAAAGCTGATTGTCTCAATTCATTCACTACAGTTGTGTTTTGTTTCTCTAAACTAACCTGTGACTTCACCAGTTTGGATTAACAAATTAGAGAAAAGCCTAATTTGAGTTATCAAAGGCAGAACATGATACAAAAGAAAACATTGTGTCCGTCACCATCAAAAACAAGTGCATTACAAGCATGTCATGACCAAAGCATTTAACACTCAAGCTTAAGTCACAATGGCAAAAGTAATACAATGTTTTCATAAATTACAGAGAAGAAATACATTTAAATAGGTCTGGCATCACAGTTTCATCAGCTAACAGGATTTTCTTTCTTTCATAAGAGTGAACACATCCGGCTGGCAGCAGTTGGCAGGTTACGAGTCTCATTTAACTGGCAGCCATCCAGCCTTGCTTTATGAAATGGAAATAAGCATCACTTTCCAAAGCTAATTTAGCTTACTGCCTGTGTTTGCTTTGTGAAATACCTTCTGCTCTCTCGCTGATCTCAAGTGGCGCCATGTAAACACAACAATCCTGAATTCAAAATCAGTCTGTTTGATTTGAATTTCATTTTCATGTGATTTACCACAGACTTTTATACTGTCAAGGTTGAAAAGTCTCTTAAAAAGCTTTGACACCCTGTGATACAGAGGCTGTGTTCACACCTAGCAGATTTTGTTTAAAGGAACAATGATGTCATTTGAACTCAGTGACACCAAACACAACTAAAAAGTGTGTTTCTGTCCTCTAACAGGACAACTGTAGTGTCTCGTGTTTCAAGTGAATGTAGAAAGCAAAGAATCCAAAAACACAGGGGGTTTTGAGTAGCAGGAGACAGATTTGGACACATGTCAGTTAAGGACACAGTATTATACCACCGCTGGATGTTTCTTGTCTGTTCTTTTTACTTCTGTGTTCAGACTGCCAGTGTTGGCTGGAGGAGACAGATGCTCTTCTGCTGCCACCTGCTGGTTACAGCCTGTAATTACATCCCAACCAACAATATTATTGATTTAAATACATTCACTTTTGTCATGAGATTTTTATACTGTACTCACAGGCACTGATTTGTGTGAACACGTTGTTCGACATTTGCTCTACAGTGTGTGGCTGTAATATAAAACAAAGGATGTGTTTTTGTATCTTATGTTGTTTGATTAATGGAAATCAAGGGAGTTTTTCTGCTGACAAAGCGAGCGTAGCATCTCTTTCCTTTCTCTTTTAAACTTAATTTCTCATATCATATCATAAATTAAGTTTGATTTGAAACAATTTTGAGCTTGTTTCAAAACTACGGGATGAAAAGACTTTGCATTTCTCCACATTGTTAGGCAGCTGGAGGGTAGAACACATACATACTGTACACATGCTTTGCAGACATTTGCAGTAGTTAGTCAAAGGACAGTGCCATCTGTTGGAGTAGGTGAGGAACTGTGTTAAAGTCCAAATGAAATTAAATACATGTAATTTTTTCGGTTACAGCATAAAGATCTAGTCAGTAAATCTCACAGCCTGTTCTTTCCTTTGATAAAAAAATGTACTTAACAGGGAGAAATGTATATTGTATATATGTTGTTTTCATACAGCACCCTCTGCCTGTGCATATGAATGACTCTATGCATGTGGTCAGTCACATAATAATCAAATAAACCACAGCCTGTGACACAAGCCTTTGCTGTCTTATCCCCCACCCTCTGGAATCATTTTAACCAATCTATCAGATTTGCTGAATCTTTGGACTGTTTTAAAAACCCATCATTATATTCAAGCCTTTTTATAAATCTCCTTCCCTGTTTTTGGCTTTGGTTCGTTTTAGATTGGTCTGTCCCTGATTGTGCTATGTTTTATATTGTAAATGTATTGTTGTGTGTTTTAAAAAGTGCTATTTAAATAAAGCTTTACTTACTTACTTACATTGAAAAGCTTAAGAACTTACCTGCAAATGTGTGTCGCCTTTAAGGAGCGACCTTCCACTAAAGGAAGAAATGTGATACAGCAGAAGAGGAGAGGAATATGTGCTAGACATTAACATGTGTTCACTTAATATTATTTGTCTTTGTTTGTGTAAGTAAAACACCTGTTGTAAAGCACCAGGGGGTTTCCCTCCAACAGGATGTTCAGAGCTGAGAACAGGAGGTCTGAAATCTCTACATCTTTCCTCTCTCCACCATTTTCTCCATTTCCTCTTCATCTCTCTCTTCATTGTGCTCACCCTCTTACATCCCCCGTCACATCTACCATGTCAACAATATCTGACCTCTGACACTTTGACAGAACAATCCCAGCATTGTTTTCACATTTCAGCTTAGACCAGCAGAACGTCGCTGTGTGTTTCTACCTGAATTTCTATTCTATTTTTTCTCTTGATGGGATTTTTTTGCTGTTTTTTTTTTTTAAGCGAGCCTTGAGAGATTGTAACTGTCACCGAAGGTTTGATATATAAATAAACTTCAGCCTCAGTGTTGTCAGAGTTCATTCAGTCCATCCAGCTGTAGATGACTCAAACACAGTCATCATGCTCTGTTTGGTTTGGATGAAAACTAAAGAACTGCTCACTGTCATTATTGGGTTGTCACACTGGAAGATGCTGCGTGTGACAGTTTACACAGTTCTGGAAGAAATCTTGACATTTATCAGTTGTTTAGGGACTATTTTACAGTTCAAATTTGGTCAAAAGTCATTTTGAGTGATGACGACACAGTAATGTCAAAACACTGATCTGTTTCCACTATTAAAGGCTGTTAATCAAACAGTGTGCTCCAGTCCTGTTTCCCTCTGAAGTTTGCTGTTTTAAGCACCTGATTCAGCTGTTGAACCCCCTTTCACCTCAAGTCTGCTACATATTTTATAAATGCTAATTAACCAAATCCAAACCAACATAAAAAACAAAAGTAAAAGTCACTGAGGAAAATGTTGTAAATAAGGAGGTAAATATTGGACTTCTGGACCTGTGCTACACAATTTATTTTAGTCTTGCTAGCAGCGCGGCTCTATGGATGGCAATATCGGTTGGTTCACTTTGGTCCTGACTGAAGTATCTCAACAACAATTGGTGGGATGGAGACATTCATGGTCCATGAGGTAGCCTGACATTGCCAGACCAGTTTGCAAATAGGGTAGACCTACAACCAATCAGAGCGAAACGTATGACGTAGCTCTGAGCGAATCCTTTCGGAAGTACGGCAAACACATGTTTCTTATCAACAACAGCTTTAAGTGCAGTTGTTCTTCTGTTAGAGAAAATATACCGTCCAGTTTGTCCTCCACTGACACGATAGAGGATTCAGAACGTTCCACATTAGCGGCAGCCATCTTGGTTGGTAATGAAAACGGCGCTCCTCTGTACGGTCACCGTATCAAACCCGCCCCATATTAGATAAACGGTTGAGACTGGCCATCAACAGGTCAACATTTTAATTTGTTTAATACTTTGGTTTATGACCAAATATCTGCATGGCATTCCCAACAGGCTCACCTGTACTTTGTGTTTCATGCTAATTAGCAAATCCTAACATGCTAACACACTAAACTAAGGCGGTGAACATGATAGATATTATACCTGGCAAACATCAGCATGTTAGCATTGTTACTGTGAGTTAGCATGCTGACATTAGCATTTAGCGGTACAGTCTCGCAATACCTGACGTGGCTGTAGACGCTTAGTTTTGTTTGCTTCAGAACACCTGCAGCACTTTGAAAAAGCTTCATGAGTATTTTATTCAAATTGGAGCTGAATCTCAGCAGGAAGGATGAGGAAATCGTGTCAAATCGTGACTATATATCAATTAGTGGTTTAAGTATTCCTTAAATGTTGCTGTCTCCATCTTAATAGAGGTTGGTGGATTGTGAAGACAGTGATTGAAATAAGTTCAGGGCTTCATCGTTCTATCTCTGACAGTCTGATATGTTGTATTTTATAACTGCATAACCAGAAGTGACCTAAATGAATCCCTCTACTGTCTCACATACTGTACAGCCCTTAAATTAACTGCTGCCGAGTCTCCAGGTCACACTCTGTGGTCTGGTGGATCTCTTGGCTTTAGCAAAGTAGCAATAAAAACCTGGATCTTTCTAGAAGCTCTTATGGCTTCTAACCCAGGGCTTCAGATGGGACCAAACCTGAGCAAAATACTAGTTGAAATAACTTTAAATACTTAGACTTTATTTCTTACTGCTTGCTGTCCAAACCAAACAGTGTTTAAGTCATCTGGTCTGGAGGAGTGAGATGTGCTGAAGTTGGGACTGAACACATCTGACCCACTGAGATGATCTACAAACTAAAGAAAGACTCTTCATGCTGCCACGATTTTCTTTCTTTTTCTGTTGTTTTTTTCTGTCTTGGCTTCAAACACTAAGTTCATTTACTTCTACTTTTAATAACTGACTTGACTTTACAGAAGTTTATTTTAAAGTAATAAATGTACTTTTACACAAACTTCTTATTTCTGTCAATTTCCTATACTGTTTGTTTCAAATGTTAAAAGTGGTATTAAATGTTGTGAAGGGTGCATGATGACTTGTTTAGGACTTGAAACACAAAGTTTAGGGCTTGGATTTGACTTCATAGACAAAACTTGCACATATTATGCTGAAATTTCTAACCCTTCAAATTAAACAATAAACTTCCGTCTTCCCTCTGGAAAATAAATAAATTTTATGATTGACAACGCTATGGTGAATGTTTCATTCATTTGTTGGCACAAAAACGACTTGGTTAGTTTGAGGGAAACATCGTGGTTTGTGTTAAAATGACTACTTTATTAAGGTTAGGGGACCTTAATTGTCATGGTTACGATATTAACCACTACGTGGTTAATGTCACAGTTAGGGTAGTCGCAGCAGTTCAGACATGTGCAGCAGGCCTACTCTGGCTAGCAGCTTCCACAACTCCCAAAATATGGCTCCAGATCACTGTTGATTTTTTTAAAACCTGATTTTAAAATATTTGGAAGTTCAGGCAGTAAGAACAGAGCAACAAAATAAAATCCATCATATTATCTTGTATCTTTATCTGGGTGAAGAATCCTTTAAAACGTCTTCTGACTAAAGTTTCCAAATGAATGAAATTCTTTCAGGGGAGAAGCTTTTATCATCACTGGCAATCGATGAGATGAGGAATTGATCACAGGTGCGTCCTGGTGGCTCAACGGGAGTTAACACATTGTTCTGGGCTCTAGTCTGGCTTGTATTTCCCGTCTTTCTTAAAAAAAATTTAACATAATAAAGAAAACAAATGACAAAGGGCTTATTAATCTCCTCAAGACTGTTCTCATGGCTACTTTGTTCATGCTGAAAGATACCTTGAACCAAACTAATACTCAGATAATGACTTTTTTTGGTCCAGTGGGACTTTGGCTTGACTCAGGTCTGATGTATCACTGGTAATTTTGGCTGAGATTGAATTTGGATTGATTTAGTTTTTTTCTGCAGACATAACAAAGTCAGGTTGGGCCTGTAAAGCTCAGATGGTAGATAATTACATTAATTCTAAGAACTTAACAGGCACAGTAGGACCTGGTTCAAGACAACTGTCGCTATTAATCATATAAGTGGATAGAGCATCCTATAAAACACTTGATACATATTTGTATGCAGCTGCTGTTTGGTTCTGGTTTGGTCTCCGCTGAATCGCTGTGTTAGCCGTAACAGCTTCCAGAAAGATCCAAGTTTTTATTGCTGCTCGTCTGAAGCCAAAAGAAGCAGCAAACCACACATTCAGAACCACGACTCGTCCCAGTAAACCAAACATCCGAACAGCTCCAAGACGCTCCCAGAGGCTTCCAGGTTTCTGGGTTTCAGGTTTGCTGGACCAAGAACCTTTACAGCTCAAGTTAGACCCAAAACTAACTGTGCACACACCGATTCCAATACAAAACAAACATTATAAAAGAAAAAACATTCGACCAGACACCAAAATAATATTGCAAACAAACATTTCTCCCTGTCAACTCATATTTTCATCTTTTATGTTTTACTCTCCGTGTGGTTTGCTACTCTATGTTCTTTTAGTTTAGCCTATACAACAACAGAAGTTAAACAGATGTGACAGGAGAGGTCAAGAATATACAGTCGACCTCCCAGCAACTTAAGAATAAAAAAAGCAACTCATATAAACATGATTTAGCAAAAAAATATAAATACATAGAAAATAAAGGACAGCGAGAGATACAAAACAAACAAGATTTTCTCACCAATCAACCTATAAAAAGATGGAAAACATATTAATATATTTTAATATATTACGTGTAAACTGTGCTGCCATTTTAGACTATAATAGTAGAACAAAGGTAAAAATAAATTAACTAATAATTTTGCCCTTCCTTCCTCTTCCCTGTCTTTCTTCTGAATCTGCCGCACCGTGTCCAGCTCTGTTAATGCATCCATGGTGTGTGTGTGTGTGTGTGTGTGTGACTGAGAGGGACACCTTGACCTTATCCATGACTCGTCTTGTCATCCGGCTGTTGATCACACATCAACCAGACGTCACTGCTGCTGCTTACTACTGCTTCCTTCTACTGTATGTATGTGTGTGTGTGTGTGTGTGTTTGTAACATTATGGGGACATTACAGCTCAGGCGAAAACAGGAAATTACATCATCTACAGTACACACATACACACACACACACACAAACACCATTAAAGTGCTGTTGTGAAGAAAAGGAAGCAGCCTACTTTTTTTCTTT
>SEMN01000127.1:0-112396 GCA_005408345.1 Macquaria australasica
GATGGAGGCCTAAAAGTTACTAAATCCAGTGAAAACAGAGTTGACTCTTCTGTCCCCCAAGTACACCTGGGTTCACTTTACAATTTTCATTGTTCATTTTACTCCCCTGGAAAACAGTATGGCTGCCAACACATGGGAGAGGAGACTTACAAATTATCCTCAGTGACGAAAAGCCAGCTTTCTATCAGCTCTCCAGTATACAGAGGAGCCCTTGTCCCAGATTATCCCGTATCAGGAGAATCTTTCATATTTGAGCCAATGAAAGGACAGGTGCTGTCTTCTGACAGTACGTCCAGGCCTGTAAAACTAAATGTCAAAACCACAAGGTATGTGCATGAAAGCTGACCATTTTCTTTTTCTCTGATGTGTTTGAATTGGCATCTGACACAGCCATGGCTTCCAGATGGGGTTTAAAATGCGCCCCGTGTTTATACAAGGCAATAGTTTGTGAATTGCCCACTCTGTCCCCTTCCAGAAAGACCTCATTCATTGCTGCTGAGGTCCATCAGGTTACCTAGACTTAAGCAGTGCTCAAAGGTAAATATAGCTACTGTACTTGCTCCTTCTCCTCTCACACTCTCGGCAGTCCTTACCCTGTGGCCTTTTCTTTTGGTGAGTCCACCACTTTCACGCCCCCCAGTGCAGGTTCAGTGGCTCCAATCAGAGCATTTCTTTGGGCAACTGATTGGCCTCCTGTTGACTTTTTAGTAAGCTGTCAGACTGGAAAATGAACAGGAATATGATTAATTACTAAGTTCATTGTTAGTGGTGTAATTTAGAGCAAGTACAGTACCTGTATTGAAACATGCCCCACCTCCATCACGTTCAGCCATGCTCTCTATGCCAAGCTGAGGTCTGAAAAAAACAAATCTAAACATTTTTCATTTACTGAATGCAAAGTCTGTCTCCTTTGCAGTAAATGAGGGTGTCTCCCGCAATGTAAACTAGCCCTATATTTAACTTGTCGAGGAATTTGGGCACATGGTCTCCAGCTCCTGTGAAGTTATTGGAGGTTTCCTGCAGGTGTTGCTGGGCTTCACTGTGATTCTGTGTTGTTACACCGCCACCTGGTGGCTACTTGAGAGGTTGCGTGCTATTGTGTTAATTCAGTAACTGGACTCAGTGTTGGTAGTTGACAAATGGAATGATGGCACAAGATTTTTTTTGTTGTTTAAGATTACTTTTGGGACATTTTAGCTTTTATTTGATAGTGTATAGTCGAGAGGCAGACAGAAAATGTGGTGAAAGAGAGGGGGCTGACATGCAACAAATGTGTGACAGCAGGATTCGAACCGGGGACGTTGCGGTTTACGTAGACTAGAGCTGTAGCAATTAGTCGGTTAATCCATTAGCGAATCGACAAAAAAATGAATCAGCAACTATTTTGATAGTTGATTAATTGTTTTAATCAGTTTTCAAGCAAAAAGTCCAAAGATTTGCTGGTTCATACCTCTCAAATGTGAAGATTTGATGCTTTACTTTGGACTGTTAAACATTTGCTGAATAAAACAAGTTATTTGAATACCTCACCTTGGGCTGTGGGATAGAAAATTATTTGCAGGATAATCGATAATGAAAATAATCATTAGTTGAAAGCTCTAAGGTAGACGCTCCTTAGCCCTGAGGCCACCTTGACACCGCAAAAGATTTTTATTTGTAGAAATCTACATTGGTAAAATCATTCATCAATCAACTCATTAATAGGTTTGTCGTCCACTATAAAGAGGTAGATAACCACAGTCCCTATGTTCCCTTCTGCCCTGCTGAACAAGACAGTTAATGCTAACCAGCTCAATGAAATATCAGAACAAACCATTATTAAGTTTGCTTTATATCTCAAAGACATGTTGTGACTTACAGTAAATACAGTAGTTGTTGTTTATGAGAACACATTGCAATGACTGCTTTTCATACCTGATGCATAATCTCCTTTTTCCTCCCACCATCTACCTGCCTGGGCCTCTGTGTGTCCATTACTATGACCTGACACACAGAGGAGGTTGTTTTTAGCTGTGTACAAGATGGACAGAGCTATAGCGACAAGGACGTATGGAAACCAGAGCCTTGTCGCATCTGTGTGTGTGACACTGGAACCGTCCTGTGTGATGAAATTGTCTGCGAGGAGCTAAAAGACTGCCCCAAACCTGAAATCCCATTCGGAGAGTGTTGCCCCATCTGCGCAGCTGACCAGTCTCCACCCATTGGTCGTAATTTATTTATCTCACACCTCTCATAAATAAATTACTCTACAAGATCATGTTGTTTATTTTGGGGAGAAAATGACACAGGGACAATTTGGTATTAATCAAAGGTTGGCCAGGTTCAGTTTAACCTCTCTCACTTTAATGTATTAAATCAGGCCTGTGCTATATGTCAACCTTTGATTTGAATACAGTTTTCGATCCCCAAAGCAAACAAATGATAAGAAATAAACGACTACAGTGACGCATCTGACCAGATTTCAGTTATATGCTACCTCAGCGTCATTTTTCCATAGCTGGCTCACCTTGGCCCCATCTTGTTTGAATACTCTCTCCTTCCCTGAGTATCATGAAAACATGTGGGAGTCATTAAGGAAATACCTCAGTCAAGCAGACACAGCCTCGCGTTTCTACTCTATATCCTCTCTGTGGATTTCTGCAGATCTGAAGGCAAGAAAAAAAAACTGTGACACTCTGTTGAGACTTTTTGAAGGAGCTATTCACCACGTTTAAAGCTGCCAGTGCCTCCTGATAAACAAGGACCTTGTTGGTCAGCTTTGGAAATATAAACAAAGACAGTTGAGGAGCATTAGTGAAATCAGAAGTGTCACTGTTTGCAATGCATGCTTGTGGATTAAAATGCTTATATATATATATATATATATATATATATATATATATATATATATATATATATACTTTACTTATTTTCCATTCAAAGCTAAATGAAGTGCTTAGTAAGAAGTATGTAACATGTACAGCATCATTTTAATTTATCAACCACCCACAAATAGGGCTGGCTATCGAACCTCAATACTCAAATCCGACTATCGAGTGCTGAAAGTTGGCATTGAACATCTGTCAGATTCATAATTTTGTTTACTTATTTTTTAAATCAGATAGTTCCTGATTTAAATTTAAATTTTGACGATTTCAGACTATTTTATGGAAGCAAATGCCTTTTACAGCTACTTGTATGTAGACAACATTTAACATTTAAGAAGTTTGGCTTCATTTGTTAAATGAGAACAGGGTTTTATAGAACACCATTGTTGTTATATCTATAAGTAAGGTATGTACTGTACTGTTTTGGTATCAGTATTTAAAAGTAGGTATCGTATCTGTACTAGCATCAAAAAAACCTCTCAGCGATATCCAGCCCTACCTAAAATAAAATATGCAAACTCATCATTTATCAATATTGCTACTTAACAATGCTTATTAGAATGCTTTGAAATATAAAATGGCCTACATCAGATATAATGTTGTAAAAAGATTTACACTTTACACAGGCTATTACATTTCCTTTGCTTTCTATCATTGTCTTTTACCTGCAGCCGCTTTGCTTCTGCATTGAGGTGTTAAAGATGGTGATTCAGCCAACACTTTTTCAATCCTGATGGGCTCTTTGGGAACCACAATATGATTTGGTGGTGGTCTTCAGAGTAGTTTAATTTAGAAAAATATAATTGGCCATCAGCATGAATAGACTTTCTGGGTTTCTGAGAAATACTGGATAACTCTCATCGACTGTTTGTGTGTAATTCATTCGCTAACTGTGATCTGTTTCTCCCCTCTAACCCGCTTGACCACATAACAGGATCACCTGGAGCTAAGGTGAGACACTGTAGGATATTAAGATGATGTGTGTGTGTGTGTGTGTGGATATGTCTGTGTATGTGATCATCATGCGTGTGTCTGTATCTATCCCAGACTGATATCAGGGCTGCAGGACCTGTAGTTTATGGATTTAGATGAGACTTTGATGTGAAAGAGCTTTGCCAGACGGATGATAGTTATTTCCTCCTCGACACTGTGTGCCATATTTATGCGTCTAGTGATACTGCAGGGGATACTTATTGTCAACATTTTGCTGTTGACCAAGTTCTCCAAAATGTCTGATGTTCCATCGGATGTGCTTTTTTCTCATGGGGGCAGGGCTACAAAATATTTGTGAGAAAAGACAGATGTTGAAAATGTTTGAAAATCTTTTTGTTGTTCTGATCCTATGTTTTATCTTTTCAACATCAGGGTCAGAAAGGTGAACCCGGAGACATTACTGATGTAAGTCGACACCACACAGCACAAAAAATACAACTTTTCATTTGAAAATGTTCATTTGTAATTTGTTTTGAAGTTTAATATCTCAAGAGAAACACTTACAAGCCCTAGACACTGGTGGAGGAAGTATTCAGATCCTTTACTTAAGTAAAAAGTAGCAATACTGCAAAATAAAAATACTCCATTATTATTAGAAGTAAAAGTCCTGTATTGGAAATGACACTCAAGTAAAAGTATTATTAGGAAAAGGTACTTAAAGTATCAAAAGTAAAAGGACTAATTCCAAAAAATGGACCTTGTGAGTGTCATTCTATTCGATATTATACTATTAGATTATTAGTAATGACACATTAATGTGTTAACTAACTATAACTATTTTAAATGCTGTTGGGCAGGTTAATCTATACCAGAGCATCAAATATTATAAGCACAAGTAAAATCTGAATCTGCAAATAAATATAGTGGAGTAGAAGTATCATGTACCTCAAATTTGTACTGAAATACAGTACTTGAATAAATGTACTTAGTTACATTCCACCACTGTTGGAAGCATATTATCTCTGGCTGTGGATGTGTGTAAGAAATAACTCAAATAACTTAAATTAAACCACCAGTCTAAGATAGAAAGAAGGAGAGAGTCAGAGAGAGAGGAGGCAGGTCTGTTAGCCCACTCGTCAGGAAGACAGCCAAGCACTATAAGGCCTCCATACAATCCTCCATAAAGATCCTCATAGGCCAGTGGAGAAGGAGAGAGAGAGGGGGCGAGTAAACTCCCTGCTGCGGTGCACCTGGAAATGCTTTACCCCTCTGAGGGAATACAAGCGCATGGCAGGAAATACAAAGGCATTGTTTATTGTATGCTTCTTATCATGCTTTGCCCGAAGAGATTAGCAATTGGCAAGCCCGCTCTGATGGGAGAAAGATAATGATCCCCCCGCCCCCGAGTGCACGGAGACCTAAACCTCACGTGTGTAAATACATCTGGTAAATGTGAGCTTAAGTAGTGGGCTAAAATATAAAGAGTATTCACTTTGTGCACATGTGCTACATTTACATGACTTCAAAGATAACATTTTATAAAAGATAAATTACATCTTATCTGTTCTTTTCTTTTCTTTCCTTTACTCGCCCAGGTTGTAGGACCAAGAGGACCAAGTGGCCCAATGGTATGCACCAATTTCTGCTTTTATACATTTTTCCTTAATTACTGTTTACAATTTGCTTTATGTATAGAGAATCCCAGATAGAAAGAGACTGCATTTAGAGTAACTATGTAGGTTTTGAATTTAATTGCCAGTTGCAGTGACAGGAAATGGAAACTGATCTGACATAACAGCAGCAGAGTTCACGAGCTACAGCTGTTTTTTTCTGAGGAAACACCTGAAGTTACTGACTACTTCACTGTCTCCTGTTCACCAGGGCCCACCAGGAGAGCAAGGACCCCGTGGAGCGAGAGGAGAGAAGGGAGAGAAGGTCAGTTTGAAAAAGAAAAAAAGAAAATCACTCCCCCAACAATCACTCCGCCAATCTTGTCAATTTCACGCCAAAAACTAGACTTACACTCTGCTCCCTTAAGAAGTACAGTATGTTCTATTGAATGTGCTAGCTTTAGGTCTTTGGAGGCTGAGGTGGGTGGATGGGGGTCACTGCTATAGCTTGCAGGTTTGTAGAATGGTAGCCTTTCATTGAGCAGCTCAGTCTAACTAGTCATGTGTCGTTTCCATTAGGCCGTGTGGTCTGCTAAGGTCTGGGTTGTTTAACAGATGTGGGACTGTTGGAGACTCATAGTGTAAACCTCCGCTTCTCTCTGAGGCCTCAGTCAGTCAGTGTGGGAAATCAGTGTCGCCGCATTCGCCAGGCTTTGATCATTGCATTAATGGAACAACAACACTTGGATGTGATAATGGCTGCAGGCGAGGAGTTTATGTCGTGTAGACATCTTGTTTATGCAGATTTAAGCACAAGGTGGATTGACTTCTGGCTAGCAGAGGTTAAGCAGCCTTTTAGGTGTTCAGCACATTCTTTGCTCAGGATCCCCTTGCAGGGTAATTTGTCACTACATGCACAGAGGTATGCCAGGTAGTGTGATTTGCTCTGATAAATCATCAGCATGCTCTACAACCTCTGAGGAAATAAATTGCTTTTTTTTTTTTTTGTATATTTGGCAATAGTGTAAGTATTAAAGCTCTTATTTTTGTTTTTCATCCTTTAAATGTCCGGTTTGGTTCAGTTCAAAAAGACAAACTCCAGTCCTGATGGATCACTGTTGGTCGGTCAGGTGTAGTCGACTACCCTCATGTAGACCGTCAGTGCAGTTTGGAAACTGAGCATTAGGCCTCTGTCAACAGTATCTGACAAATGTAGTCCAGTGGTGCGTCGTCTGCCAGCAACTGTGTAATGATTTATCCAAAGTACCACTGAGCTCAAATATTGGCACACAGGCCTGAAATGAATCAATGGCGACTTGTAACGATTATTATTTAACATTTTCCTGTACTCATATATGCTTAGAAAGTCCACGGTATTTGGCTTGGTGTGTTTATAGTTTATATAACAATAAGATTACAACAAAACGGCATGATTTTCACTCAACGATATGTAATATCTGCATTTGCATTTCCTATAAAATTGGTGTTCTTAGTTGTCAAAAACAACATTGCAGACAGAAAAATATAAGCTGCATATTTGAGTAGAGTGATCAACAGAAAGTGAATAGACTATATTTAGTTAGTCAGTCATTTCTTAAAGTAAAAATGCCAAAATTCAAATTTTTCCAGCTTCTCAAATCTGAATATTTGCATTTTTTTGTTGTTTTTTATGATATAAACTGAATATCTTTTGGTTTTGGACTGTTGGTCGAACAAAACAAGACATTTCAGTATGTTAATTTGGGCTTTGGGACATTGTCATGTTATTTGTTTACTATTTTCTCACATTTTATGGAACAAATGATAATACAGATTTGAGTTATTCTCAAGAGGTTGCATCATTTGGTCATTTCAGTTTACAAATAAGAATCAGATTGATCATTTGGTACGTACTCATGACCTAACTTCGGGTCTTGTCCTTTTAATAGACTTTATTTATTTTAATATCATCTGCCTATTTCAGGGAAGCCCTGGTCCCCGCGGCAGAGATGGTGAGCCTGGCACCCCCGGAAACCCCGGCCCCCCTGGACCTCCAGGACCTAATGGACCTCCTGGCCTTGGTGGAGTAAGTATCCCATGACAAGTAGGGGGTTAGCATTCACTGCAAACACAGGAGCTGACAGGTTGAACACTGATGCAAGGCCAAGAATGGCTTCACTCTGACTGGGTGGAATAAGCAGAGAGAATGGTAAAATGGAGCAAGGAAAGAATCCAAGAGCACAAAAGATGTGGGGAAATTGCTGGCATGGGGTGGGGGGCAGAAAGTCAACAGCGAGTAGATGCAGAGAGAGAGAATAGATCGAATGCCTCTCATTCTTTGTAGGAGAAAAAGGAGGGAGGAGGTGGATTGAGGGGAGGGGAGGTGGAAGGGCAGGAGGTAGTATGATAGACTTGGGGAGGGTAAGTGAAAGAGCTTTTTTGGGGGGGAAACAAGGAGACTCTTTGTGAAGGCGAGAGAGATGAAAACTGTTCACATGCCCTCTGTCTCTCCTCTGTCTGCATCAGGAGTCACATAATGAGCTCTGCTGCCGGCAATCTATTAAAAGCTGATCCTCTCTCCTGCCAAAATGACACAGCATCCTCCAAAGTCTGCAAATCAGTGACAACATGTTTGGCCTCCAAGATAAATACTTTAATTTTACATCATGAAACAAAGCCAAAGCTCACTTTTAAATCAATTCAACAAGTATTCAACAAGTATTTCTTTTTTTTTTTTTTTTTGGCCTTCCATCTCACCTTTTAGTTTATTCCAATCAGATGCTTTACCCTGCAGTCCATGAGACATATTTTCTTTTCAATTCAGCAGATGAAGATATATGTCATAAATGTATATAAAAGGAAACTAAACAACCTTTGTATATCTTGATAAAAAAAAATCTTAATGCTCTATTTTCTTTTGCCTTTTCCAGAACTTTGCTGCTCAGATGGCTGGTGGTTTCGATGAGAAGGCTGGCGGTGCGCAGATGGGTGTGATGCAAGGACCAATGGTGAGCGAGTGATGATGAGACCTGCTGCCACTTCCATGTTCTTTTTTTTTTTTTACAGTCGACTGTTTATGAATCAGCTTGGATGCTTCAGTGTTGGAGGGGTCAAGAGCAAGGAGAAATGATTAGACAGACTGTCTTTCCACCTGAAGAACCGGGTTAAAGATTTGTGCCGGCATCAGCATCTGCCCTTCTGAAGTGTCTTTGAATGAAACTCTGAATCCCTACCAGTTCCAGTGGTGTTTTTTTTTTGTGGCTGATCCTGCACTTTTATCTTTCTGGATGGGCACAAACAACTCCCTTTCATGACCCACAGAAGCATCACATGGTTATCAAATATGAAATCTACAAGATGGACACATCATCATCATCCTTCACCACCAGGAGAGGAGATACCCATGTAGGATTTAAAATCATCAAGGATGGGAGGAAACAAGGAAGACTACCGATTCAAGACTAATCCCAGCGATTTGTAGCATTACCTATTTGATTTTTCCCCTCCTTTGTTAATGCTTTGGGGAGAAAATTAAGAGATAAAAGTGAGCACTCTCCCCCAGTTTTGGAGAAAAGAAACTACAAAGTTCTGGGTCCTGATGGAAAATAAACACCTCACATGGAGTACAGAGGGGTACTGGAGGAAACAGCCATTGATCGTCATTATATTTCAAGCCCATGAAAAACCGCTGCTGCCGTCGGTTAGCTGGCATGGCAGCATACCTGAGGTGGAGTGAGGAGCACACTGGGAGCTATTTTGGTTTAGAGAGCTTGGCAGCGTCTCAGCTCCGCAGAGGTCTGAGACGCCAGGAGGAGGGGGGCGGGTGCGGCTGGAGTCGATCAGATCCCCACAGTTAGGAGCAGCCTGTGTGGCTTCACTCCTACTGACTGTCCTTCCACATGTCTGTCTGGGAGCTCACCACAATACTGGGTCCTTTTTGAAGCCAGCCCACGTTTACTTTGGCCTGCTGGGGGAGAGAGCAGTGAAAGAACAGACTGAGCTGATGTTAAATCACAAGTCAAGCTTATAACCCCTTATACACCTACTCAGAACCCCAACTCATATCGGTATACCAAACACTCAAACAACGCTCTTACTGAAACGTATGCAAACACATATGCATGTCCCTCAAACACACATTCAAAAGTCCTGAAGATATAGAGCCCTATTGATAGGTTTCTACCCACTGTGGTAAAGGCTTCCCACACCCACTGAAAGGTGACTTTCATTCGCTTCTGAGGACCACTGTGCCGTGCTGTGACGTTTTCTTTGGCTGCCATCCTGGATTTTTTAAGCATAACCATGAAGCTAAAATGTGGGTTTATAAAAGCCAGCCTACTGAAAGGAATATGTTTTTATCCAAGAGGAAAGCTGTCACAAGTAATCTGAATCATGTCGTTTTTTTCACTTAAGAACTTTGTAAAACTTTATTGACACCACCTCTTACAGTCCCATTGTTCCTTGTACAGCTGATTTTCTTTGTGTACGTGTCTGTGAGATAGAGAGGCAGACAGGGAGAGGAAAAAGCAACGGGGATTTGGCTCATCACCTCCACAGAATGTGATTTTCTTTTCTCTTGTTGAGCGGTGATGCATGAAGTTGAAGCACAAATTACTTTGGCGTGTGACTCCAACCAGAAGCTCTCGCAGAGCAGATTAAGATTCAGTCAGAGAGAGATTTAGTTGAACACTCACCTCTTGTTTCGACGCCTGAAACATTTAGGGGTGAAAAGTATATCTAAAAACAGCTGAGTATTATGTTGTTTTTCATTCCATGTCAAAGCATAAGAAGTCATGCAGAGTTCAAACACTCCTCTTAAGAGTACAGCACTACCACTGGTGACCTTTGAACTATAAAAACACACAGCAGGTGGGAAAAAGATCTGAGAGAAGAAAAAGGGAGTCTTGACAGTGAAAAGAGAAGGAGAGAGAGCAAAAGAAAGTCTAAATACCACTGAGGAATTTCAAATGATTTATGGATTTGACAAGTAGAGCCGTTGAGTTTTGTGTAGCTTTAGGGCAAAGCAGGTGATATCTGTTTTTATAGCTTCTGACAGAATTCAAGTGGACAAAAACTAGGTCTTTCCCCTTAACACCCACACTCAGAGTTTCAAAATATAAAAAAATAATTGTACACTAGTGTGTTTTATGCATTTGTGTAGTTTAAACAGCGTGTATTGGTGGTGTATTGGGTGTGATTATATGTTGTGTTAGACTGATGTTGTGTCTCTTCTCTCTTTTCTTCACCCCCAGGGCCCTATGGGTCCCAGAGGACCACCTGGCCCCACCGGATCACCTGTAAGTACCTCCTGTATGCCCCAGACAACACACAAGCCGGGTGCACCTGTAGACGGGATCCTGTGTTCGGTCACAGACAGGATACCCAAGGCTAAATCTCATAATTCTAATGTGCTTGATGCCGTTTAGATATGCCACATTGTCTACTTCCCCTGACTGTATTTAATAACAATAATGACCCCAAAATGACCAGTGACTTTGGCGGGGATACCGCAGGCTGACGGGGATAAATGTTTACACACAGCCCCGTTTTAACTGCGAGTGTCTGCTGTTTTCCGGAGGAAGGTGGCACATGGAGAATACTTTGGTCTCACAGCTGCAGGCTCCGGGGCTTTTTCCTATGCCACAACCCAGGCAATCTGCAGAACACCTGACAATTTACCTTTCACAGAGCCTACACCTCTGCACGCACACACACACACACGTCTTTTTCTGCTCTTGCCCGCAACCAAGCTCCACCTGTAGCCCTTTCAGCCCTCCCAGCCTCCTGAGTAAAGCTATTAAGTTGTAGGCAATGCCAGCAGACTTGCCTCAACTTGATGGTTTAATCATCCTGAGCCCACATTTGAAGAGACGTTTTTTTCTCCTTGGACACTTTTGACTGCTTTTAGATCAGTAGCCTACAGGGTCGACTTTCTCAAAAGAGATCACATGACATTTGTAGGGAAGTAGTGTAATTCTGAATAAATGCAGTTTGCAACGAAGACAAACAGACCCATAGATACAGTGTACTATAAAGAAGTAGTTTTACTCAATACTGCTGCAGGTGTATATGTACTCAGTTTTGCTGAATATGTACTCTATAATGCAATGCAACCAACTTTTCTTTTTAAACTGTAAATTAAGATATGCAATTAAATTAGCTACACATTACAGATTTACTGCATCTGTAATATAGCCAGTATGTAATTGTTGCCAAACAATAACAGTTGTTAACCCTAAACCATCATGATTTCCTGAAGCCCAAGTTCACATATTCAAATTGCTTGTTTTACAAAGCTATTTGAATATACATATGTATTTAATATGTACAAAACCCAAAGATTTTCAATTTACTATCATAGAAGAAACATCTAATTTAAGTGAATTTCTTTGGTATTTTTGCATAAAAAATGACTTAACGGGTAATTCAATTAGTTGGTGATTAATTTTCTATCAACTAACTGATAAATAGAGTAAATTTTTTCAGTTATAGTAAGTTCGCAGTAATTGTTTTTATTTAATTTTTTTTATTTAGCCTCCTTTCAGGCACTGTATATAAAAAAGTTTCACTCTCATCAAACGACCTCTCTCTTCTTTCTACATCCCAGGGCCCACAAGGTTTCCAAGGCAACCCAGGAGAGGCTGGAGAGCCCGGACAATCTGTAAGTATCCCATAAAGTTCCCTAACACTGTCTAACCTTTCATTGCTCACTACTAACTCCTATACAGTATGTTTCTCTATTTAACCACCCAGCTCCATCAACATTTACACCCCTCTTCAGACAGTGCTTACAATGACATCTAATGGTAAAAAGCCAGGCTAATGAGCTGCACTTTTGTTGTACTCTACTTACTCTAGCAGATTTGCAGTTTTCTCACAATTTTCTTTTCCTATCTTTACCCATCTTCTCACTGACAGCTTGCAATGTTTGTTGCACCTCTCCTGCTCCATTATATTTCTACACACTATCCCTCAAATAACTCCTCTCAGACAGACTTTTCCAATCATTTTAATTTTCTGTTCCTCTTACAATTGACATTTTTAGTTTTCTCCCTCCTTGCTGCCCCAGCTCTACCTCTCTCTACTCTTACTTACCCCTCCTGTAGTTTCCACCCTGACTTACCTCTAACGAAGCTTCCAGAAATCAGACTACCCACCCTCCGCTGTCCTTCCCGTTCCCTCAGCAGGTAGATAATGCAGGGTCTCCTCACTGCTGTGTTAATCTGCTCCTGTGGAGTTCAGATGTGCAGCCTCTGAGGTGCCTCCTCGTTTAAAAGTGTTCCAGCACATCATTATGTGTGATTAAAATCAAGCTTCCTTCAGAAAAACACTTGACAGTTGCAGAAGGGTCACAGTGTTGGCCAAGCGTTTGTGAAGTCCAAGAATAATTTTAGCCTTTGAAATCACAATGAGTCAAAGATGCTTGAGCTAGTGTTTTCCATCAGAGTGGAAAATTACCAACAAAAAGATGCATTTAATAACATCCCTTATATTGTTGGTCAATGAGAAAGAAACTGGCAGACAGAAATAGAAAAATACAGAAACATCTGAACTTTGTACAAAGGATTTTGGATAAGGATATTGCAGTATTTGTTCCATCTTTTTGGCCTAATCCTGTCTATAAATCCTGCTGATTCTGATCTCTTCTCATTGAAAAATACTGTCATTAAGAATCGTAATACTGTCATTATTGTTTAGGACTATAATTAATTTCATACAGAGATGCTCACATTAATTAAAAAGCAATGTTTCAGATCAGCAAGATAATGTCATTTTGATTGATGTGAGCTGTAACTGTCCAAACTGCTTTTGATTAATGTAGCAGTAAACACATTTTTAATGTAACGCTCACTTATACAGTTCAAAT
The DNA here is from genome assembly GCA_005408345.1 of Macquaria australasica. NCBI lineage: Eukaryota > Metazoa > Chordata > Actinopteri > Centrarchiformes > Percichthyidae > Macquaria > Macquaria australasica. The sequence continues at coordinate 13,257 of SEMN01000127.1, forward strand.
GATAATTAAAGTCACATGTTGAAGTGTATGAGCCAAAGTCTGAACTGTGTGATGTTGCCCTCTGTTGGTTATGAATGGAAACTGTGACTCACCTTTGCTTGCTTTCTCTTTACTAATAGGGCCCCATGGGTCCCCGTGGCCCCCCTGGACCTTCTGGAAAACCTGGAGATGATGTGAGTGTGTCTGTCACAACTTTATAAAACTGTAAATATTTTACCCACAAGCAGGAACTCTGACAAGGCAGAGTTTAGTTGCTGTCCTTATATCACCTATCCTTTTCTGACTCCACCTACAGAAATACTGCTGCCATGATTATCATAGGTGAATTATGCCAAGTATTAATTTCCCATATCTGGCCTTTTGACACATAATATTTACAAAAAAACACATTTTAATTTTTATTTGTTTTAATGATACGATCAAGTTTAAATCACAGTGTCTCCATTACAAATTGATTTTATTGGTCTCTGTTTCCTCATGTTGTATTTTTACAAACTCAACTAAATTATTCTAGTTTGCTGCTCTATCGTTTAGCTCTGAATGTTATTTTCAGCATCTTGTTGGTCTTTTAAAGCTATATCTACAGTGTTGGTCTACATTATTACTGCTGAACTAACATAGAAAATACAGGATTTTAAAAATGTGCCAATGTATTTTACATTGTACTGTCTATATTATTTAAAAACAGTCCATGAACCTTGCAATCATGGGTTAAGCTAACACAGCAGCTATGACAGTACTATGAGATATAACATGTTCCCCATTACTGCCATACATTTAGGCTTTTACCATATTCATAAAATGATATATTGCTTACCAGAGTGTATCAATCAGACATAGAAACGACCTGCCAAATTACTAGTCTTTTGTAGTTATTGTGACCAAATCCAGCACTCATGGTGTGCTAATTAATGGATCTTTAACATCTTTTGTTGGCGCTTCCATTCATTTCCCTTTTTAATCCTAATCTGTAATCATAGACATCAAAATGTAACTCCTACTTTTAGCCACATGATGGCAGCAGACATGGCACATCACAATGTGTTCACTAGAAGTGCTCACTCTCACATCAACTACATTAAATACACCGTACATTTTGAAAAGAAGTCCTTACATGAAATTCATGGATTCACAATTTTTTTTATTTAATACATTTTTACATAACTTTTCCTCCCTGTTTTTCTTTTAGGGTGAGGCTGGCAAACCTGGAAAATCAGGCGAGCGTGGACCTTCTGGACCTCAGGTGAGATTTCTTAGGCTGTTGAGTCATTCTGACTGTGGGGAGTCTCACTTGATATACTTCATGGTTTTATCTTGTTTGTCTCTCTGGTGGTAAGCAACCAGCCCCAGTAATAAATTGTGAGAAATGAGTTTGTAATAGACTGAAGCAGATTCTTTGGCTATAAATAAAGTTTAAACTGATTGAAACGTTTATACTCTAATAGACTTCACATAGTTATAGTGATGCTGTCACTTCAGAAGAATATAATCAACTCAAATTGCCAATGTATTTTTGCATTTCACTTTACATTGATTATACAATAAAGCTGACAGTAATGATGGATTACTGTACACACTGAGCATTTCTAGATTTTGATCAGAGAGTTAATTACTTATGTTACTTATGTTATGAGTTTCAGATGGAGTCATTTATCATCTCAAGCCAAGAATCAGACCTTTGTTCTGGTCTGAAGATCCTGTGTGGCCAATATTGGATCAATAATCTAACCTAATGGAAATAACTGCTTTAAAACGTGTTTTAAATCTTTTAATGTGTGGGGAAACACTGCCCTGCTGGTTCCCACCCAGTGGAGGAAATCTTGATAGAAACATTATTTTATACTCTTAGCTTCTTTCCCTCTACCAGGGCCGGAACAAGCACATTCAGTGTTTATTTCTTATACTTTCAGATATTACAATTAAAATTAAAAAACAGTTCTACAGTAAAAGTACTGTACATTTATTTATTACACACAATAACAAGAGCTAATAAGAAATCAACACAAATATCAGCTCTAGCATGTTTTCTTTTAATGTCAAAATTTAAAAAAAACAAAAAATAATCTGGCCTCAATTTTGGCGCCACCCACAGGCGGTCGCCTATGTCGCTTATACGAAGCACCCCCCCCCTGCCCTCTATTGTATATTAATCTCCTGTATCATCTCTCCTCTTGCATCAAAGGGAGCTCGTGGATTCCCAGGAACTCCTGGCCTGCCTGGCATCAAGGGACACAGGGTGAGTGTGTTTGTTGTCTGTTAACGATTTCCAGGAAAATTAGGTGGTTGTTTGTGTTCTTATGACTGTTTTCCTAACTGTGTACCGTCTCTCTGCTCTTTCTTTTCAGGGTTATCCAGGTCTTGATGGTTCAAAGGGAGAGACTGGAGCCCTTGGGTCTAAGGTAGGATTCTACTGTACCCGCTGTTTTTTTCCAGTTAGTTAAAGCGCCACTTCACTGTTTGTTTCTGTATGTCTCTCTGTGTTGGTGGTGGTGACCCAAAATTCAGTAACAATTGGTATGACATGATTTTTCATTGATAGTTAATTGGCGAGTATTCCACCAAACATTGGCTGTATACAGACTCCAGGAAGAGTAGTTGTTGCCAAGATTACTAACGGGGGACTCAAATGAACCATAGACTGTCTTTATTTATGGTTGTCTCGCCATACTAACAGTTAAATATGTTTTGGTCTCTTTAGGGTGAGGCTGGTGCTCCTGGAGAGAATGGCGCTCCTGGACCGATGGTGTGTAATTCTGGACATCACAACAACACGTAAAAACAAAAAAGATGTACAAATCCAGTCTCACTTATAATGATAAACTGACTGTTTCTTGTCCTCTCCCTCACCTACACAGGGACCTCGCGGTTTGCCTGGTGAGAGAGGCCGTCCTGGACCCAGTGGAGTTGCTGTGAGTGTCATCTTTCTATCTAAAACGTAACATCTGATCCACAACAGATGAGATGAGAAGCTTCACTTTGCTTTATTAGTGTCTACTACAGAGTTAGGGAGCATATTCTTAGAGTATACTGTAATTCAAAGGTGTTCCTTTTAATGGCACTTGCTAATAATTGCACTGTAATTCAGAGAAGTTAACCTCAATGTGTCAGGCTCTTAGTGCTCAGTTTCCTGATTTGAATAGTTTGTGAAAAGTAGCTAAGTCCCGTTATTAATTAAAAAATCAGGACCAAAAGATTTGATGCCATGTGCTGATAATGTATTGTTTATTCAGGGAGCACGTGGAAATGATGGCTTGCCCGGTCCTGCTGGTCCCCCAGTAAGTATCAATTTTTTAATCATTTGGTTTGAGATTTAGTAAGACTTACTGTATATGAAATCCACCCCCACTTCTCCACACACAACCTCCTCTGCACTAGGATAGCAGTCTCTACACCTGTACAGCTGGATGTGTCAGTGATTGATAGCTGAGCTGACAGACTGTCTTTTCCTCTCTGTAGGGCCCTGTCGGTCCTTCTGGAGCTCCAGGCTTCCCTGGCTCTCCTGGTTCAAAGGTAAGTCACAAGTTACCTAAAACAGTACCCCAACTTCTCTTCATCTTCACTTTGTTGTATTTATTCTGTGAGTGAGAGTAAGTAACTTTGTCTGTGTCTGTCCCTTCCTTTCTATGAGGAAACTGGTCAGCATAATTGAACTTCCGCTCTCTTACTTTGGACTTTTTCTCTACAAAAACAAAGTTGTGTGTATAACAGGCGCAAAAACGTGGGTTTTGTGAATTTCGGTAGCCTAGTTAGAATGAGACTTTCTTGAATCAAATCAAAAAGTTAATATCTCAGAAAATGGCGGCACACAGCTTAGGGAGGATTTTGTGGGGACAAGTTGAAATGCTTTAGTGAAATCAGAGAAGGCTGCTCTGCATTGAAATGTGCTTTAAGCCTCCATCTGTGTGGAAAATTAGGGAGGAGGGGGTTTAAAAGTGTTATTCTCCCTCTCTCACTCCCTCCTCACTGTCTTTTTCTTCTTTTCTCTCTCTGCTTTGCATCTGATTTATTCCTCCTGCACAGCAGACAGGCTCCGCTCTGTGCTCGAGGGCCCAGCGCTGGTGGTTTGCTTTCTTTTTTCGAGCCCCCTGATAGTTTGGGAAATATTTAGGAATTACGAGTGAAGTATCTCTTTACAAAATCCAGGAGTTTCCCTCGAAGTAATCTAGGCAAACTAGGCTCAAGATGTGAAAATGTATCTCTGCGTGTGTTTATTTATCGTATATCAGCTTACATTCATAAACATTTATGTTTGTCTGCAGGAGAGTCTGTGAACCTGTGTGTGTATGTGTGTTTTCGTGTGACTTCATTATATTCTAGGGAGTGTCCCATGGTGAGGAATGTTAAAAATCTCATATTACGTTTTTTGTGCTGTACCTTCAGGAGCTCATGAAATGCAGCACCATTTTAGTTTTTTCCTCTTTGAGACGTATGAGCAAAGATCTGCGGTTAAAAAGGACCCAAGACTAACACAATAAAACGCTAGACAGAAACAACACAGTGATCTGAACCTCAACTGAATAAACCGAGCTCCTGAACTGAAAAGATCTAATCGAGACAACTTTTACCCGGCTCCAACTGAGTCTCTGTATTGTATTATTATTTAGCATCGGCCAAGCTATCACCTCTAAAATGCTGTGATTTTTTTCCACACAACTTCAAAAAAAAAAAAAAAAAACCTGGCAGATTTTCCTCCTTTTGTCCTGCTTTTCACTTTAGTTAAAGAGCCAGTACAATGTTGGCCTTGACAGTGGGCTTATAGGGAAAAGAACATTTCACCACACTACATCACCATTTTCACACTTTCACACTTACAAACTCTATTATGTCATACTATTGAGTCTGCAAAGTCTACAAAGCTGCAGCAATAGCAAAGGAATTCCATTCACCAACATGCTGAAAAGGCTGCATACCACCAGTGTGGTAAAATCCCTGGCTAGTGTCCATAGTTCCTCTGAATGGTGGCCCAAGTAACTATTTTTAAACTGAACCAGGAGGTCTGCAAAATGTAATGCACCAGGCTTTGGATAGAACACTTCGTAACAGCATTGAAACTGCAGTCAATAGATCATTTTGTTCATTTAAATGCTACTGTTTTATTAGCATTAAACTCATTTTTGTGGTGTACAACAAAAATGTGTTTCTGAGCAGTGGTTTGTTTTCTGTTTTTTTCTCAAATTAAGCCAGGTAACATGCAATTTATTAATTCATTTTAGTCAGCCCACTCACAGATTTATTATGTGAATAGTGACAGAGTTAATATTTGGTGTCTATGGTCTGACCTCATAAGTATAATACTTAGTGAATTAAGCTGGACCAGATATTCATCAGCAGGCTAAGCAGATAATCATTCACTTGCAAGTTAAAATCATCAAGTAGCAGCTAATCTCTTATTATGAAATGTAGCAGATGACAATACACATAAGCTTAAGGGTGGCAATGAGTGCAGCAGCAACATGAACCATAGCACAATTTAGATGTAATTAGTGTATGAGGAATAATAAAGCAAGATGTCACATAAACACTTTAATTTGAGTTGAAATATGTCTCTGAATATGAAGTGTGTGAAGAAAATGTTTAAGTGGCTGTTCATATTATGTTCGACAAAAGCCATGTAGTTTCCTACCAAGCCACTATTACAGGGAAATAAGTATGTGAATAAATCTGTGTGCAAGACAACAGCAACAAGGAGGAAACAAAACCAATTCAGCCCACAACTCATAATAATAAAACATTTTTTATCACTTTGTAAACTAAATGCATGACAGCTTCTCAATGCATAAACCAAACAGCAACCAAAACATAAATGAGCTCAGACACCACAAGGAATAAATTCAGTATTAAGACCAAATAATACTTCGCACATAAGATCAGAAATTAGCAGCTAGCAGCAGAAAAGTAGAGCAATGATACCAACAGCAGCAGACATCCACTCATGATATACTGCACATGTTAGCAGAAGAGTTGCAGCGTCCCCAAGCTGACAACACAGACAGGAAAACTCAGTTTCAGGTAACACCGGTGTTGTGTCCAAGTTTGTTTCCCTGTCGATATTTCCTCTTACCTAAACCTGCTTGAAGTGTCACTTGAGGTAGACAGTAAATGTGAGGATGGTGAACGGAGTCACGGTCGCAGCAGGAAGCAGGATTAGTCCCCCTCAATTTAGCTAAACCATCGTGATGGACAAGGCTAGCTTGCTTGTGAAACGCTATATGAGCAAGTGTAGCGTTAGCATATATGGAAGCCCATTTCCGCCAGTAAAAAAAAAAACAAAAGATGAAATTATGAGATTAAAAAGTCATAATTATGAGATAAAAAAAGTCAAAATTATAGATAAAAAAGTTTACGGGTGGCACATGCGCACTTTCTATCTCATAATTATGACTTTTTATCTCATAATTTTAACTTTTTTATCTCATAATTTTGACTTTTTATCTTATAATTATGACTTTTTATCTCATAATTTCAACTTTTTTATCTCATAATTTTTAATCTTTTTTTTTTTTTTTTACTGGCGGAAATGGGCTTCCATAAGCATACGTGTATATAGCAGAGGTAGCTAAAAAAAACAGAAGCAGGATAAGAGAGCAAAACAATGGACACTGACATTTTAAATAACCCGTCTTAGGTCAAACGGTGTGTTGGATGTGTGTTGCTGTCACTGTAAGTAATTGTTACTATCATGTGAGATTATTCACAAGGTATGCGTTAACTGTCAATCCAATGTTGCCTAGCAATATTGATATCTCACCTCCGGGTTTAGTATTACACTAAAGAGTTCTAGTTTGTTATTCTTGGGCTGCCCTTGTTTTGTTTTTGTGTTTCACTTATTTACAATATGGGGGTGTCTTTGAATTTATACCTCATACTGTAATATTCACATCTGTCTGCTCAGATTATCTGTGCTGTTATTCTTGTCTCAGTTAACGTATTTTCCCATTATAAGGTAGATACTATCTCTTACTAAGAACTTTTTTTATTTACACTCTTCTGACTGAACACAGCTAACTTTAAATGTATGTTTAAATGTGTCAATCCAATCAAATTAGTTCCTCTTTCACATTTCTTGCATTTTGTTAAAGTAGTGCCTTAGTGTTTTTCTACTTTTAGGGTTGTTTTTATGTGTCTTAACAGATTAACAGTCTGTTGCATGTTTGAGACCATATTTGATCAAAATGTAAATTCAGTTCAAGTTCTGGTTGAATCGTATCTCCTCTCCTCTACTACTACATGTCCTTGTCTTTGTTTAATATCAGCCCTCTGACCGCCTATTTTCAAAGAATAACAGACTGTTTAACATATTAGGACATTTATTAGCCACAATAATTAATTCTACTTTTTCTATAGCTTGTTTTCTGTTGGATTTGTCTTCTGATTGCCAGTAATTATATGTACTTAAACTCAAGATCTTTACTTACATATTCATTTAATCTCTTCTTTCTTCTGTGAACCAGGGAGAAGCTGGTCCTACTGGCGCTCGTGGTCCTGAGGGTGCTCAGGGACCCCGTGGAGAGTCTGGCACTCCTGGATCTCCCGGACCTTCTGGTGCTTCTGTAAGTGATTATATAAACACGTATTTGCATTACTTAAAAGGAAATACTTGTAGTCGTCCAAATTTCATCATACACAGTCTTTTGAGACAGTGCGATGGGCTGTGTTAACAACTATATTTTGTTTTTAACATGTACCCAACCCCACTGTGTTAAATTTGTTGACATTTTTCAAGTGATAGATACTTTTCAATGCAGTGAGAGAACTGAGCTGAAGAACGGCTGTGAATGACAATATATTTTATCTCTGTAGATCAGAGCAATCACTCCCAGGACAATAACTGAATCAGGGCCAGTTATGATTACTGCAGTGCATTCACTTGCTTTGTCTCTTTTCTCTACAGGGAAACCCTGGTACTGATGGTATCCCCGGATCCAAAGGATCTGCTGTAAGTTTAAAATTCTTCTTTGTCTGTATTTTTTTGTCTGTGTATTTTCCCATTTAACTGCCGTACAGAAGAAGTGCAGGGGATGTTTTTCTCACACACTCTGATCTGAACTGATCTAGTATACATCATTTATATGTCTGATACATTTGCTTTTAAAATACAAAAGGCTCTTCTTCACTGCTGTCAGATGAAACTCTACTTCACTGCCGTCAGTTTTAGTTAAACATCGCAGTTGTAGCCCCTGCTGTCACGGATGCTTTTATAGCGCAGAATTTATACCATCTCACCAACAATGGGCCTGTATCTTCTTGTTTACATTCAGCAAAGGAGAATTCACTATGAAAGTTATACTGACAGTAAAATCAGTGGTAACTTATTGTGGACTACATCCATTTAAATAGTTGGTTGAGTGTTCAGTCAGCTGACTGAGGTCATCTCTCTCTTTCTTCCTCTGTAGGGTGCTCCTGGTATTGCTGGGGCTCCTGGTTTCCCTGGACCTCGTGGACCTCCCGGGCCTCAGGGAGCAACTGGACCTCTCGGGCCCAAAGGAACATCTGTATGTACTTGGTGAATCATTCATTAACCCGAGATAGCCCCTTTCAGTTGTGTTGTGTTGCTTGCAAACAGTTTAGGTCCACATTTATTAACAGTTTGCAATTTATATTTGCTGCTTTCATGTTCCAAATAATAACATGGCACAGACAAAATGATAACAACCTGCTGATTTCTCTCTCCCTCTCTCACTCTGTCTGTCTACCTATCTGTCTGTCTCTCTCTCTGTCTGTCTGTCTATCTATTATTGTTTAGGGAGACCCCGGTATTCCAGGGTTCAAGGGAGAGGCTGGACCCAAAGGAGAAATTGTGAGTTTTGTTTTCTTTTTCTTGTCCCTGTGTTCCCTGATTGTTCACCTATTTAACTAAATCCAAACACTGATATCTACTGTGAATGCAGTATTTAGCCAAATAATAAGTGTGGATAACACTCACTTCTAAGATCAAGTAAATTTTAAATCAGCAGATTATATATACTTTAAATGAAATAGTCCATTTATATTTCATTTCTCTCTTTTTGAAGTCTTTATTTCTTGCTGTAATAACATGGTCTGATGTGTTCTCTAGGGACCAGTTGGTCTTCAGGGAGCTCCAGGCCCACAAGGAGAAGAGGGCAAGAGAGGACCCAGGGGTGAGTCTGGTGCTGCTGGACCACTTGGACCTCCTGGAGAGAGAGTGAGTATCATCAGATTGGTTGAAAACAAGTTATTTTACAGTAGTACAAGTAAATGTCTGCTGCTTAGCAACACAGAAACAGAGCTAACAGGTTTCCTCCTGTGTAGATTCATAGAACAAATGTCGTCAAATATTTATATGTTATAGATCTTTTAATATACACATTTGATAACATTTTGTTCCACAAAATTCCAACTTGAAAGTTTTCGTTGATGTTGAGTCAGTGATGAATTGCATAGGAGTGTATATTGCAAATTTGGAGGTAATATTGGTGAGAGTGAAACTCATTTTCATTTTTAGTGAGGATAATTTCTATCAAATTCAGTTTTAATAAAATCAAACTGTTCCTTATTTTGTTGGTTAAATATTGTTGTTGTAATAATCATAACTGTGCCTTTGGTTTTTTTTGTGTGTTTTCTGTCTAGGGAGCCCCAGGTAACCGTGGTTTCCCTGGTCAAGATGGTCTGGCTGGTCCCAAGGTGAGTTACACTCGTTCCTGAGAAATGGCTTTATTATTGCTGTAGTAAGAGATCTGCTCTGACAGAGAAAATGAGCATGGATGCTTTTAGAGGATACAGATCTGGCAGAGGAAGGAAGAGATAAGGACATTTATGCAGCTGATGCGTCAGTAGTCACGGGTGTAAATCTGTGAAATTGACAATTAACGTAATCCATCTGCTGCATATTGCATTCGGAAATTGCTGTTAACAATGACTTGGACCAATATTTTCATTGGATTTCTATTTATTTTTGATTGCTGCGGTGAGAAAATAACATCTTTGAATCACCTAATCACAATGTTGTCATATGCTGTAGGACTCATACTGCTTAAAAATTATGTCAGCATGGACTGTAATTCAATTTCACTCAGTTCAAATCCAACCATGGAAAGATAAAGGCTCTCACTATTCTAGTACTGTAGTGTTATCAGAACTTACAAATCTGTCGTAGATTGTAAGCCCCTGCAGAATTTGTGAATTGACATTATTCTGCTGTAGAGAGCAGAGGGTCAGCACTCTGGGCTTCAAACTGGCCTGTATAGGTTCCCCCCTAATCCACTTCCACACAACGTTAAGGCCTAAGGATGGTGTGCCTCTGCAGAATAGGGTGGTACTTTTCTTTTGTCAGTTGTAGTTGATGCTGTGCTTGTTGTGACTGATTCACCAATTTAACACAAACTGGGCAAAATGTCCCTGAAACAGAATATTTCCACCTTTATGCTGACTCCTCACATAAGCTCTCCTAAATAAAAGTCATTGTTGTCATATTGCTAAGAAACAAAATCTCTTCAGTCAGTTATCTCCTCTGGATCATTAAAACTGGCGCAGGGTGCTCTTTGTTCAGTTGGCTTTTTTAATTTTAATGCAGATGCCGTTGTGTCTCATAAAGATGGTAAAGTTGTTTATACTGGTCATACGATGTATTACAGTTTCTTAAGGTCTTCTTTGCCTCCTCAGACAAAAATCATTTAGTTTGTAAAATACATTTCTGCCATGGATTACTGTTTGTTTACCCCTAGAAGCTTTCAATTTAGCTGTAATTTAGCAGTTTTTCATAACTCAGGGGAACAAATTGGCCTCAAACTGCTTCACTGCATTTTTCAATACATAAACTGTAAAAGACCATGTTAATTTAGTTCATATCTGCTATTAGTTGTTAAAAGACCAAAACAATTCAGTATATGTTAGAATTATCCATTTATAAATTTATAGACAAAATACATGACAAGTTGACAAAACTTTGCAAAATAATGTGCATAGAAGATTTTAAGACACATTTCAATTTCATACAAGCACTTGTCAAAGAGCTAAAAATTTTGATATGTGCCAGTTATAGCTGTATTGTTTACAGTATTCTTTGATTGTAAAATAATGAGCTCTACAAAATTGTTTTGTTTCATAAATGAAAAACAGCATCTTACTGGAAAACATTCACTTTCCCAACATAGAACAAATGTTTTTCAGAGGCATAATCATTTAAAGAAAAACACCAAAGGTTTCACGTTTTCCTAGCTGATCTGTTTACATAGATATTTAGCATTTAAAAGCACAAAACGGAGTTGGAGCTCTATCTTATACCTATATATATGTATCTATCTTATAGGAATTACTGGAAAGCATGAGTCATTAGTCATATCTGACCGCACTGTGGTAAGGGCAAATGAGAACTTAACATCATTTTGGCAAAATATTTCGCTGAGCATTTGATTGACTCAGTTGCCCCCCGCTGACATCTCTGAAAGATCATTTCTCACCTCATTAACTCATACATAATTCTTAAATCAAGCGAAATTGCACGAAGCGGCATACAGTTTTGATATTGTGTGTTTGATGAGGCGCATAATAAGTGAAGTGCCTCTTCAAGGTTCACACTGAACTCAGAGCAGCACCCTTACTGATGAGTTAATGAAGTACATAATAAATCATATTTCCAGTGAAGAGCCAAGAGTGAAATTCAGCAGCACTCCTGTTTCTTCATTACTGCACAGGCAGCAGTCATGCATGTAACTCCACCATTTGCCCACAAGATGGCAGTATAGCTCAGAAATCCGTCATGCACTGGTGACCTACATGTCTCACATCAGCAAAGCCAGCATCATTTAACATTATCTTCCCCGCACAATTTCATTTATACCAAAATGAATCTGTCAGACTTTAATCTTCTCATCTCCAGCAGGTCAATGGAAAAGGAAAACGCATTTCCTCTGGGGTTTGAGAATTGAAGTGTCGCCTCCTTAGTGATTGACTGAGTCACCAACCCGTTTTATTCTCTCTCTCCTAACACAGGGAGCCCCTGGTGAGCGTGGACCCGCTGGTGCCAGTGGTCCCAAGGGTGCCACCGGTGACCCTGGCCGTCCCGGAGAGTCTGGTCTGCCCGGTGCCAGAGTAAGCACTCCTTATCTATAATACCACAGATCTGGGTGTTGGTGACCTGCAGAAATGTGCTTTAAAACATGCAGAAATAAGGAAATAATTAATGATTTTTAGATGGATTCCAATGTAACACAATTTGGCTTCATTACCTGGTTGTGTAATTATTATACGGGTCCGTGTCAATACAATAGATACAATGTCAGATCTCATCCATTCTGTAGAAGATTGTACTTGAGGATAATATGTTTGTGGTAATATTTAACAAATTATTATCTAGCTGAAGACCTGGACCAGTCCTAATTTGTCGCTGTATTTTAATTCTCAGCTGACCACACTGTTGCTGTCCTGTGAAAACCATGTATCTCCAAAAAGTCAATTATTCATGAGTTCAAGGCTGTTTCAAGAAAAACAGCCCAGTTTTTCTCCAGTGACTTAGTATTGTGTAGAATACTAAGAACTGAATCAGCACAGACCCAGATATCCTGTCTTTTAGTCCTTAGTATTGGTCAAGTTCCAAAAATGATGGATCCTACATTTCCCGCAATGCAACCAACTGCTTTTTTTATTCAGTTCTACAGCCTGATAAACACTCTCATCATTCAAGTTCCAGTTTGCAGCACTGGCTCTCTGTTAAGAGTACTCCACCAATTTAGCAATGCACTGTAACGTTGTCAGACTCACGATGGTCAGTTTAAAAAAAAAAGGATAGAAAGCGATGCTGCAGAACCAGAGGTATCATCTTTCTTATTCCATGCATTCTTCGTCCTTGTCAAACTTGGCGCTTACAATACCCACAATGCAACTTGACCGCAGACAGTTCAGTGGGAGATTCAGGTATGTTATGTTAGTAGCGGCTAATGTAGCCTTGAGCCTCTAGCAGAGACGAGGAGCGGGCTACAGAGGTCTGGTAAACTCACTTGTTTTTAACTCCACAACTTCAGATTTATTTCCTAACTTGTAGTCTTCAGACCTAACTGATGCTGACTCGGGTGACATCAATTTATCAGACCTTGTGAAGCTCCCTGTGGAGCCACAAAAGGCTTTACACAACTTTTTTTCTTTCATATACAGTAGTACTCCCCAACATGTGTAAACAGACTTTGATGTTTAAAATAGGTGGAGTTCACAAGCTGAGATAACCCTGAGACTTGACAAAGCTCCTCCAGAGAGATTTCACAAGGACTTTAGTACTCCCCATGAGGAGTAAACTGACCTTTATGGTTAAATCAACGGAGTTACCCTTTAAAAGTCACAGTCACCAATTTTGGAGATACATTTGGACAGAATTTGTACTTCCCTCTGGCATGATTTCATTTCCCAACAGCAACACAAGTGGTTGTTAATAATTGTGCAGAATCATTACAGAGGAAGTATTTAAAAATGCACCTGTAGTGAACCGAGCCCATTAACGTCACTCAGTAACCTGAAGTGTTCTCTCATTCATATTTTAGTTCTGAGTCATTTCCATTAGTAGGTGTTGAACTGTTGCTTGTAGCACACAGGGCCAATCAGAGTTGTAAATTCAGCCATATGTTCCCACCTTTCTTGCATAGAGATGTCTGATGACTCATCTGGATTTTGGCTGTGTTTCTTCTCTCACAGGGCCTGACTGGACGCCCTGGTGACGCTGGTCCTCAAGGCAAAGTTGGACCTTCTGTAAGTGCACTTTTTCCTGTTGTAATGCGGCTGTTGTGTCTTTGTCAATCAATAAAAATAATCACACAGCATGTATCCTCACCCAGCATGAGGGTCTGTGTGTGTGTGTGTGTTTTTGTTTATATATATCTCATGTGGAACAAGCAGGGAGAGACTTGTAATTTTACCAAATGTGCTCTCATCACATAATGACTCATAAGTGGTTTCGTGAAATTGAATTGCAGGAAATGTATCCAGCCATTATCCACAAGGCTCAACCCCAGTGGTATTTGTGTTTCAAATAGGCTTTTTAGAGTGACAAAATCCCACACACTGTAGCTTGCCGCAACATTCAATTCAATTCAGAGCACTGGCTTTTTCTGGACTTCACCTGGGCCATGATAACTCTTAATCCATTGTTTTCAGTCCAATCCACTTCTTAACTGAGTGAAAAGTCCTATAAAGGTGTTTACACTAAAACTCTTCTACTGACACCTCCATTAACTGAATTATTTTCAGTGGATTGACTATTATGCTGTTGCCAGTCATAAATCATACAGTGAAACACTTGAAACACTTTAATATGAAAAGTAGCGCTGCACTATAATTATAAATTTTTTCATATTTTGATGTTTTTATGTTGGCTATATGAACATTATGTTCACATTTTTTAAACATACAACACTTTTGCTGTTCAGGGACGGCGTTTCCTTAAAGCATTATGGTTAACTGACAGATTAAGCAGTTGTTTCATGTTTTGACTGACTGACTGAGGGGCTGGCATGTGGTCAGACTGATTATGATTGAGGGATTATGTGATCTGTTATTTCTTTGCTCCCTGGCTTTCCTAGTTTATTTATTTATTTAGGAGCAATGAAAATTTCAACAAATTGAGTAACTGTTGCATATCCTTGGACATTTCTCTGCGAGACCCCACTCCAATTCTGACCAGATCCTCTGAGCAATTACTCCTCTCCAGTTCACATTCCCAGTCAAAATACAAGTGTGATTTAGCATTTTCCATTGCTGGCCCCCGATGTTGGAACAGTTTACCCCTCACTACTTTTCACAAATGTTATAATGATTACATTATTGTTTATACTGTATATTGCTTAGATTATATAATTGGATTTTAAATTTCTCTGTAACACATTTTGGTCATCATTTATGGTTTTTAAATGTGCTCTATAAATAAATTAAACTTGACTTTACTTGACTAGGGAGCTCCGGGTGAGGATGGTCGCCCAGGACCCCCCGGCCCACAGGGAGCCCGTGGACAGCCCGGTGTCATGGGATTCCCCGGACCCAAGGGAGCAACTGTGAGTAATTATTCATTCATATATTTTCATTATATAAAAAAATCCAATGTGAATGCCAAGCTAAATGTGTTCTCTATATAGGAACAAATGTTCACCTGTTTTAACATAATAGATCTTGGCCCAATAGAACTTGTTTTGTTGTCTTTGTTGTTTTATTTGTCCTCTCTAAAAATAAGTCCCAGAATCAAGAATAGAGCTAAACACCTGGAGTACTGCTGAACAATTTCATGCCATTTGATGTGCACCATCACGTGCACCCTCTCTCCTCTCAGAATAGATGCAGGACCAAGCAAATCAGCCGCGGGCCTGTGACTAAACGCTGCACTTTGTTTCTGTTGTGATTAGGGTGACCCTGGCAAGTCTGGCGAGAAAGGACTGGGTGGAGCTCCTGGTCTGAGAGTAAGTAATTCACCGTTCGCAGTTATTCATTATATTTATACTCATCCAAATGGATCTTACAAGTGCTGTAATTTCCAAATTACAAATATCGTTTAGCCGATATCACCATGTCTCCATTTCATGACATTTTAAAGTCTGATTGACTGTACAGAAGATCTTGTTGACACACTGATTTCAAAACATACATATTCATATAAATCATGAATTAATCAGGTACCTAACATACATTTTGGAATATACAAAAGAAAGGAAATACTATTGAAAAAAATACAGAAAAATACAGGTTGATGCTGAAGTAGAGTAGACTGTGTTTTCAAACTCTGAATGTTCATGATTATTATAAGGTCCAAAAAAAACTAACTTCAATGTCATGTCATTATTGTCATTATTTGTTGTCTTTTTTCTGTCTTTGAAAACTAATTAAACTTTTTTTTTTAAATGTAGCCTTTTTCCGTAGTCTGTTTTGTATTCTCTGGCTACTGTGACTCACCATTGATCTACTGTTATTTCTGTAGTTCAGCTTCTACATGAGAAGCATCAGATGTCTATCTAGTTAATAGCATCACCTTTGGCTTAACTGTTGATATCTATCTATTTGTCCCCCCTCCCTCCTTCTTCCTCCCTCTCTTCCTTCCTCTCCTCAGGGTCTGCCTGGCAAAGATGGAGAAACCGGTGCTGCTGGACCCCCTGGCCCTTCTGTACGTATCTCCATCTCCCCCATCCCACTCCATATAGCTTCAACACTGATATTATCTTCCCCTTTTCTCAGTCTGCAACCTTCGGTATCTCCATTTCCCAGACTGCCTCAACGATAGCTCTGTCTGAAAAAAAAAAGTCCTTGACACAAATTCCTGGACATTGTAAGATGGCGTCACTGACTCACAGACTTTCATCTTGTTTTGAAGTTTGTTTTTCAGTGCGCTAAACAAAATAAAAGCCTGTTTAACCTGAAATTATCCCAGTGGTGTTTACTGATATCAGAGATACTTAAATGGCAAATTTAGCAAAATCTTCCTTCCATCTTAAACATCAAAGTCATATGTGAAATTTTCTGACATTTAGTTTGTGATAGAAGTTGATTGTGATTATGGATTATGAATTATCTGTTTAGGGCCCTGCTGGAGAGAGAGGAGAGCAAGGACAGCCTGGTCCCTCAGGTTTCCAGGTGAGTCTGTCTGCTCAAACCCTTTCCTTAAATTGCCTGTTAAAGTTTATGTATGAATACAGCTGTTTATCTAATTAGGACTTTAAGTGTGATAGTAATTGTATGGCTGTTTTTACAATTTAAGACTTACAAAAAATCATTGATCAGTCAGTTCTTGTCATTGAGCTGTGCAAAGACCGGTACAGACTGACCTGATTGAAAATTCTTGTATTATTAATGTCACATATTTCTTTTTAAAATCAACCTTTTTTCTTGCTACATAAATATTCTGTTAACCAGCTTGTGATGATTTATTGAATTTGTTATGGTTTTTGTTCATTTCTGACTCCGTGTTTGTTTTCGCTCACATCATTTTTGTTCCTTTCCTGTGCTCAGGGTCTACCTGGACCTCCTGGCCCCCCTGGAGAGGGAGGCAAGCCTGGAGACCAGGTGAGTACACTTTTGTTTTGGCAAAATATAGCTTATAAAGTCACATAACCTGAGTGGAAATACAAGCATTGTTCTGTCGAAGAGATCCTAAAAGGTGGATGCTGTTCTTTTACACCCAGCCCCGACAGCATTAGTGTTTTTCTACTAAACTATGCTCAGCCAAGTTAGTATAAATAAAGCTTAAATCTGTGTCCTAAAATAATAAACTGAGGCTACCTGCAATGTTGTTTCATACTGTAAAAGCATCTTGCTATTACCGTTCGCATAATTTCTGTATCACTGTGAATGGAAAAGTGTAGCATTGACCATGTTCTCTATATGTTTTTGTACCTAATACAGCCTGTAAATATCTGGCTCTCACTAATAATTTTGAGTTAGCATGGCCACTGCTGAAACCCAATCTAGACTTTAACTAAATAAATCAGTAGTGGTAGTAGTTCTAGCTGTTGGAGTTCCTCTTTTCATGGCATACATGGCTTGATTTGTCTTGTACTGATCCTGCATGTCTTTTCAGGGAGTTCCTGGAGAGGCTGGAGCTGCTGGTGTTACTGGACCCAGAGTAAGTTGACAGTCCATATTTTACTTCACTGACTGATTGTCAGACATGCCGCTGACTGTCATTGTGTCGCCTTTCAGGGAGAGCGTGGTTTCCCCGGAGAGAGAGGAGCTGCCGGCTCTCAGGGTCTGCAGGGACCTCGAGGTCTGCCTGGAACTCCTGGAACTGACGGACCCAAGGTGAGTCCAACATTTGGTCTAAAACCAAGAAGAGACAAACAGCATCGCCTGAGGTGTACACACACCACTGGCTAATATGTTTCTGTGGTACTACTGCCAGTTTTCTGTTACATTCTTTTCACATACAGCAGCAGCAACACATTCATGTGAGCATGTGATCAAATAATAATTACCTCAGGTGTTTGTGAGTTGAGCTGTGTTGACTACATTCTGTGTTTTCCCTCATAAATTGTTTTTTGGAGGTGGAAAGCCTCCCAGAACCTGACACATTCTGTCTCATGATCAATTTAGTTAGTAGATGACAGTCTAATGGCAGTCTGTGTGGTGTTTGCTGTATGAAATGTCACCTCTGCTCAGTTTTCCTGAAGGAAGAAGTCGAATTTTATAAAAGTGTATTAATTTTGGGGTGCCCCGGAGGCAGTGGTTCCTAGCCTAGGGTTCGGGACCCCCACAAGGGGTCACAGGATAAATCTGAGGAGTCACAAGATGATTAACAAGAGTGTAAGGCAGAAAAATATATTTATGCTACAAGTTATTACTGGATTACATTTTCAGGACTCTAGAAATTATTCAAATTAAGCAAGAACCACTCTTTTATTGAAGTGGTCACAACCAGTGAATATGTGCAACATGTGACAGGTAGACATTGTTTTTTTTTAAGGGGTCACAAGCCAAAAAAGTTGGGAAATCCCTGTCCTAGGGGTTGGGGCCCCGACCATGAACTAAAACGTCCCTGGATCGATTCTGGACGGGGACCTTTGTTGTATGTCACTCACCATCTTTCGCCCCTCACTTTCTGTCATCTCTCTACTGTTCAAACCCCTGATAACCCCCAAAAATACTATTAAAAAAGGGTGTATGTTTTTTCTTAATTGTTTTAATAAGGAAATAATAATATACATGTCATGTGAACATATATACCTAGTCACATATATATAAACCTGCACAGTTATATATATATATATATATATACAGACAAGCTTACACACTGTACACACATATAACTATATGATGGATAGTGTACATATACATGAGACAAACTAAACCAAGTTGTTTTTTCTTTTTAAAACTATGTTCATTTTTATAATATTAGTATTTAGTTTTTACTTCTTTTTTTTTCGGAAACAATTTCAGGAGTATTTTTTTTCATTTTTAAGGGCTCACCTCCCTTAAAAACACTGTGGGAAACCCCGTATATGTATCATTTGAATAGAACACAGCATTATTACCATAATAAGGACGATTCAAGACTCTTTACCTGCATTCAAATACTACATTTAATGAATTTATAAAATGTGCGTATTTTAAAGACAATTAAGATCTTCTCTACATTCCCAAACAACTGCTATCTCAGCGTATTTCCAATCAAGCTACAGTAGACAGTCACTTGCTTATCAGCCATCAACAAATCCCAGCCACTGCAGTAATTTGTAACAACAGCACTGTGAGTAGAGGAAGAGCTCAAAGCGGCTGCAATTCTCACTTTTGGTTTGCTATCTGGTCAGATTTTAATCCCAGTTCATGGGTTTTCTTCCCTTAAGGTCAGACAGGAGCGGATAGACAGGATGAGGATTATAGAGCTGACATGAGTGTGATGGTGGTGGTGATGGAGGAGTGATGATCAGAATCAGAAGCTCGATTCTGAGGAAGATGCACAACGATTTTGTTGCAAGAAATAAATTGTACATCTACCCCCTTCAGTGAAAATACAATTTGAATGTATTCACAACCAACATGGAGGCTGTGCGAGCCCTGTGGTTACAGCGTAATGACTGCAGATAGGCAGCAGAGTTGGTGTTTGTGCGTCTGATCTCCAGTGTGAGGCTGCAGCAGAAAGCACAGCTGATAAGCCTGACTTTTGACCAGGAGTGGGTCCGGTGGAGCCAATTTAAAGAAAAAGAAAAATCAAAGTCTGCATTTCCCTCCATTATTTTGGCTTTGATATGTGGAATTGACATTTTGTTATGATAAAACTCCCACTCTCTCTACTTAAAATACAGAATTAAAGGTGGACCTATAATCAAAAGGACCACGTGGAATTTGAGATATTTTTTATGTCCTACATCGATCGACTAATTACTTGATTGTTTTTTCTACACTTTAATGAATTTGATTAGGTCAGCAATGTTGGTAAAAGTTTATTTTAATCTAGCAAGTGAACAACCTGTGTCAGGTGAATAATATTGAACTTATCTGTTTTTCGCAGTGTTACTTTTCTGTCATTCTTTCATTCTTCTGATAACCTTGAACAGAGCATGCCGAGACAAAGATGAGCGTGTGTCTCTTTTGTTGAATAAGTAGATGCCTTCTCACTCTGTGACAGCCCCACTTTTGTGTTTGTGTTTGTTTTTGTGCCAAGAGTCTTGGCAAAAGCATGACAACAGAACATACTCACAGAAGTCTTGGTTGTGGATAAGAATTGCTTTGTTTCAACAGAGAATATGGCACCTTCGCACTTCTGCATCAGGTGCTTGTATTCAGTACCTTTTCTGGCTGTGTCTGTTTCTCGACCCTGTTGCTGTCCCTGCATAACATCCTCTTCATTTATTTCTGCTCCATAATAGGGAGCCATCGGTCCTGCTGGTGGCCCTGGAGCTCAGGGACCCCCCGGCCTGCAGGGTATGCCTGGAGAGAGAGGAGCGGCTGGCATTCCTGGACCCAAAGGAGACAGAGTAAGCCAGAACAAAGTGTTGACTGAATATTTATACATTTAATATGTAGAATTTTCTCGACTTGGTGCCAAGTTTTAGGCCTGTATGCCTGCCAGGTCACTGACTTGTATTATTTTTTTTTTTATCCCCATAGGGTGACCTTGGAGAGAAAGGACCCGAAGGTGCTTCTGGCAAAGACGGTGCTAGAGTGAGTGATTGTCATCCATTTTGTTTTTCATGAACTATAATTGTCAGTGTTGAAATATGGCAGAAGCTCTACTCATGTCATGTATTGTTCTTACAAATGGGTTAATTAAATTTTTTTCAGGCCTGATTTCAAAACAAAATGTTCGTTTTCATGCCAATTTAAACTTTTTTTCAAGTCTTTACACTCTTTTGCTCTTTCCTGTCACAGGGTCTCACTGGTCCCATTGGTCCTCCTGGTCCTAGTGGTCCCAACGGAGAGAAGGTGAGTGTCATATCATTTAATTATTATACAGTTATTGCCAAGTTATCACTATAATATGTTGTCTGATTTTCTGATTATTTGTATTATTATCATCATATCCAACTGTGTTTGACTGCCCTTCTATCTGAACCCACTGTTCGTGGCTCAGTGTGTGTTGCTGATGTTGCTGTGTTTTCTTATAGGGTGAATCTGGTCCTGCTGGTCCTTCTGGAGCTCCTGGTACCCGCGGTGCTCCTGTAAGTGTCACAGTTTAACCAAAATCAATTAATTCCTAAAACGGGATGCCATTGTCTACGTAAAAAACAAAAACAAGAGAATGAATTTAGTGCACTTACCTTGCAGTATAAAAAAAACCTCCACCATCAGTTTGTAAGTTTGAAGGAGGATTTTTTGAGATATACAAAAATTAAACATGATTCAATTTTTGCTTTAGGGCCAATCGTTTTGTAAGATTAAAGATGATTGGTATAAAATAATAGCTGTCTATGTTGAAGTTGGAAATTGGAAGCTCATCAGTTTTTAACTAACCAATTTCTCTCACTTCCAGTCAGCACTGCAGCCTAAACTAACCTCTGAGTTTTTGTTGCCTCTTTCAGGGTGACAGGGGTGAGACTGGACCTCCTGGGCCTGCTGGATTTGCTGGACCTCCTGTAAGTACTAAATAACAACACTGACCAGCTTTTAGCTCTTCAGAAGTCTGAATAAATAAATATATTATAATATAATATAAATATTGAAAGCCATGCTTTAATTCTCTTTGTGGATTTTCTATTCAGTCATAAATGTTTATAATAACTCTTGAGTTAAGCTGTAATTTAAATTGTCAACCACCTCACCTTAAGTGAAACCACGTGAAGGACAGAAAAGAAGAAACAGCATAAAACCAACAGCTTGATTTTTTAAATATAGCTGAATAACACTCAGTATATGCAGTCCAGTTAGAATCCAAAATATATTTACATAGCTTGAACCTAAAAATACAAAAAGTTGCAAAAACTAGTAACACAAAGTTAGTTAGTAAACTATTAATTGCAGCCATTACTGACTGCCATAGCTCCTCCAATATTGAAAATGAAAAAGATTTAATATTTAATTATTGGATTAAAGCACAGTAGATATACAACAGATAACCTCAACACCTTGATAATAATCATAATCAAATCAAGTTGCAGTCAAAATGTGGTTATTTTATTCTCTAGATTAAAAAAGAAAAACTCACCTTGTGATTTGTTACCTGGAAAATGAGACTCCAGTTTTAATGGATTTTTTTTATTTTCTTTCATCAAAAAGAGTCATGAGCTGAGAGATGACAGACATCAACCTGACACAGTTTTTCTTATATCACACCTCCTTTCTTTTACTACTATCTGGAAACACTTATCTTATTGTCCTTACCGCTGTTTTAGGCCTCTGTGACTCACTTTTTATCTTGACATGTGCCTTGTCTCCTCAGTGTATTATTCTGTGGAGAGAAATTAGTGTGTAGACAGTCGGAAGTCTTCGTATCGCTCATCCATTTAGTCGCCTCCCAACGACTCCAGGCAGACATCAAATAAATGTTTTTAATAAGCTCCATCCTTCCAAAAGGATTTTCATCAATATTTTTGTGACAGCACAATTTATCATACGTTTTCTTTTTCTCTAGGTCGCACTGTGATTAATTATTGAGTTTACGTCACAATGAATAACACTACAAGGTGTCTAAATCATTGTTGGTTCACAGCTCACAGACTGTAACATCACAACTTATCACCACACAGACTGAAAATAGACGCCAATGCCACATAAAACATCAGCAGCTCCTATTAAATATTTTGTAATACGGGATCACACCTCTAGACTTTTAATTGCTGCTGAAGCAGTCACAATCTCAAACAAGTTTTGTGTTAAAGTTTAAAATCATGAAAGAAAGAAGAAAAGTGAAAGAAAACTCATCTCCTACTGCAGCTTTTAAATATATTTATTCTATAATAAATAGCACTTGTTACTAAAGTATGCCATAGTAACAATTACTTCCTAGGCTGCTTGCACACACACATGCACAGAAATGACAGCTAATCTTTTTAACTTACAACTAAGACAAAGGAAACACCAGACAAACTTTAAAGTAAGTCTATCAGCCACTGTGGCCACAAGTGACAATTACACAATAAATAATGCTAAATGTAGTGCAACAGTAGCACTAGTAAAGAAGAGTCACAAAGTCAGTGAACTGACTCTGTAATATCAGTAATACAATTATATCTGTCTTAAGTTTGCTAACATTAACCAACATAAGCTACTGGTCATACCAGACCAAATATGGTCTTATCAGCAAAACCCTGAGTGTGTTTTATTGCTCATGAATTCAACTTTTCATTTATAAGAGGAAAAGCTTCATAGTCTCGCTTTAAAGGTTCCAGTAAATCTTCAGTGTAAATGAGTAAAGTTTAGTGTTTCTAATGTGTCTTGGCTTCTTAGAGTACTGGTTTGGTTTTGATTTAAAGAATTCATTTTTATATGCATTCTCCGTCAAAGTTGGGAGGCATGCAAAGTTGGGAGGCATGCAAGAGACAGATAAAACAAATTGAAAAAGCAGCAGAGGATAAGATATCCTGACTTTTAGTCCTTAGTATAGGTGAAGGTCCAAAAACGTTTGATCCTACATTTCCCATAATGCAACTCACTCTCCCTGCCTGGTAAATGTTCCAGCCCCTAGTTTGTAACATACTTGTAGTCTTCAGACACCATGCTATTTATGTGTAAAATAGTTGGCGTGCCCCTTTAACCAAATGTATTTCATTATTTAATTTTAAACAAATCGCTTATTCACACATTTCATTCATTCAACTGTTTCTGTCCTTCAGGGTGCTGACGGTCAGCCTGGAACCAAGGGAGAGCAGGGAGAATCTGGACAGAAGGGTGACGCTGGTGCCCCTGGACCCCAAGGACCCTCTGGTGCCCCTGGACCTGCAGTGGGTTTCTCTCTAGACTTTTTTTTTTACATTGTTGCTGTACCAAACAGTATTTCTTTTTGGCTTTGCCTAAGCCCTTAATGATGAGGGCTTCTACCAAAACCTCGGACGTTTACAGTCTAGTGACACTTTTTTTTTAATAATCAAAAACAATATACAGCAGCTAAACACACACTGATTGACTGTCTTTTTTATGAGAAAAGAAAAAATGTTATCTATGCACAAATCGGCTGAAAATTCCTCTTGATTTTTTCTTTCTTTGTTGAACGTTTGTGGTGGAGACAAGTCAGAATGAAAGCTGTCCTTGTCACTGATTGTGCCGCACCAAACCGGATAAAAACTAGCTGAGGCAAACAGATTCGAACAACATTTCAAAGCAACTGAAAGTGTTTTAGATGAGTTTATATTTAATATTATATTAAATGTCAGACAGTAATGTACAGTTTGTTTTCTGTGCCAGGGTCCTACAGGTGTTTCTGGACCTAAAGGTGCTCGTGGTGCTCAGGGACCTCCTGTAAGTGACCTATTCTTCATTTAAAATGTTATATTGTTTTACTTTTATCTCGCAGTAGCACATGTAGAAACCATCACCTTGTTAAATTATTTTTTGGCTTAGTCTAACTTAATCTTTCTCTTTCAGGGTGCCACTGGTTTCCCTGGAGCTGCTGGCCGAGTTGGACCCCCTGGTCCCAATGTGAGTTCACAACTACACCCAACAGTCCATAACCACACAATACATGAATAGAAATAGGATGCTGATATTGTTGTGTATTTTCAAATTGTTTGACTGTTATTTTAGAAGTCACATAGACTTCTAGAATAAAAAAACAAAATTCAACCTTTATTATATACTGTAGAGATATTAAATTCATTATTCAGTCACCAAATGTGAAATTGGGTATGGGAAAGAAGAAGAAAAATGGGCTTGATTGATGTGTTACAAACAAGAACCAGGTGCAGAAGAACAGATACAGGAATGTTTTCTAAATGCCACCTGACTTATTGTCACCTAGGAAGCCTTTTTAATTTGTACATGTAAAGCATCTTGCTGTTTCACCACCCACACACTACCAAAACAGTATGTCTGACACAGTGGGAGTTGTTGGAGTTTAAGAATATTTTTACATGCTAACTAAAAGGAAGTGCAACATATTGTGAAAAACAAGTCTGATCCTGTAAGACAGCTAATATGCGATATGTGTTATTAAAAGCTATTTAAAGATGCACAGACAGCCAGGATGTGTGCATGCATATGGGTGCCTGTAGTATTGACATGTAATACAATGTAATGTCATTTCATGTATGTTATGGCGTCCTCCTCACATGTTCTAGGGTAATCCTGGCCCTGCTGGTCCTGCCGGCCCTGCTGGTAAAGATGGACCCAAGGGTGTGAGGGGAGATAGTGGACCCTCAGGCAGACAGGGTGATGCTGGACTCCGCGGTCCCGCTGGATCTCCTGGAGAGAAGGGAGATGCTGGAGAGGACGGTCCCCCTGTGAGTTAGTCATACTTTATATCATATTCCTCCCCATAACGCTCAAGACACGTCTGGGTTCTTACATAATATGTAACTTCTTGACCTTGTGACACTTGAAATACCACTCCAGTCCCTCTAGCACATCACATATTTAGCCAGTATCTCTTTCTCTCAGGACTGCAACTCCTCAATCTCCTTGAACATCGTCGAGTGCACATTATAGAGAAGAGAAAATGATTAAATGTGGGGGTTTTTTCTACATTTCTGTCAACTTTTACGTAGCTCTGTCAGCCCAAAGAGCCAATTTTATCAGTAATGGACAGCCGCCGAGCACGGTCTCCATTAATACACAGAGCTGTCAGTGTCCATCACTGACTCTAATAACAGACCAAGACATATGACAGCACAGGGCAGCACAAGCCCAGTGACGGACTGATGATGGGACCCCAGGCTTTTACCTTGCCTGCACTCAGCGCTACACACACACACACACACACACACACACACCCATCACATATGACGATGAGTCCTGTCAAGATAATGACAGATCACAGATGATTGCATACTCAAACATGAAGATGTGTCGAGACCCTTCCCACATATACTGTAGATTACATGTATCAAATCTTGAACCATGTAGCAACACATCAAAGTCTTTGTCAGCTGAATGGTATGGTCTCAGGTGTCGCTTAGAGTCAGGTGTTTATTGCGAGCATGGGTTAAGGGACCGCGTCGCACCGTAGGACATGTGGTGGAGTAGACTGTGGTGGTGTGGATGAAGTAGACCAGAGAGGTGATGGAGAGATCGATGTTGATCTGTGTTGCTGCAAATGACATAAGATATAAATCAAATAAAGAAACACAAAGGAAAGAACATAACACAAATAACACTTGCGAATAAAATAAGCGGAATATAACGTGTTAACCAGTGAGCTTTAGAGAGGCTGGTAGGTAGATTTTGCTAGGTTTTACTATGCAGCATGCTAGCTGTTTGCCCCTGTTTCCAGTCTCTTATGCTAAGCTAAGCTAACCGGCTGCTAGCTGTAGCTTTATATTTATCGTACAGACGGGAGAGTGGTATCGTTTCCTTTTCATCTAACTGTTGGCCAGAAAGCAAATAAGCTAAAAAATTAATTTGAATGTGAAAAGGACAGCAAGTCTGACTCTTGTGGCTTAATCTTTGAAGGTATAATTGCAAAATGATGATGACAGAAAGTTGTGTATATTAAGGCCAGGTCTAGAAATTACAATGATTACAATAATAATGTAAACAGTTGTTACAGTTGAGTACAGTACAGTCCACCATAGAGCACTGACACGTTTATTTTTCATCTGTAAAATTGTGAACTGTAAAAACTCAGCACATATCTTGGTAACAATTCTTAAAATAAAAAAAAAGGATCCTTATCAAAAATGTCTGTTTATGTTATGTGCTTCTAAATATACTGTATCGCTATCAAAAAGTGTCAATATCAGAATTGGCCTCAAAAACCCAGTAACGTTATCATTTGTGGTATAGCTGTATGTGCTGTCGGCAATGAAAAGATTATTTTGTACATGAAAAAATGGAAGAAAAAAAAACACAACCATAATTAAATAATACCAAGTGATGTGACTGCTGATACATTTACCACACATTAATTGTGTTTTCCACTGCTTTTTTTTTTTTCTCTCAGGGTCCCCTGGGTCCTTCAGGTCCTCAGGGTTTGAGTGGTCAGCGCGGTATCGTCGGTCTGCCTGGACAGCGTGGTGAGAGAGGTTTCCCTGGTCTGCCTGGACCTTCTGTAAGTAACATACTGTTGGCTTTATCACATAATTTCATGTAAAAATTACAGCTGCAACTTACAGTTATTTTCATTAGCGATTAATCTGTCTTTTTCAGTCTTTAGATGTCAGAAAATAGTGAGAAATGCCTGTTACAGTTTCCCAGAGCCCATGGTGGCATCTTCAAATTGCTTGTTTTATAGAAATGTATAACATATTCAGTTTACAATAATAGAGCTGAAACAATTAATTGATTAATCAATAAGATATTGACCCAACAGTCTGCATCCATACAACTGATCGACAGAATATTAATCAGCAGCTATTTTTATAATAAAAGAACGGCTTTAGTAAATGTGATACGTTTCCAGTAAAAATGCCAAACATTCCCAAGTTTCAGCTCCTTAATTGAGTGTATTTGCTGCTTTTCTTTGTCTTGTGATGTGACTGAAGAAAACACATGAGTGTCTATTTGTTTGTCTTTTCATAACGATGGATTAATTAATCGAGAAAATAACTGGCAGATGAACTGATACTGAAAATAATCGTTAGTTGCAGCCCAACGCAATAATATATAATGTAATAAAAATGGACAAAAGCAGCCACACGAGAAGCTGGAACTCACAAATATTTTGGCTTTTTTGCTTGATTAATGATTAAATGATAAACAAAATTATTGTCCATTGAGTGTCTGTCAATCATCTAATTGTTTGTGTGTACAAATGCGTCAAAATAGGTTTAGGCTAAGTACTATGACTCTTACTGCAACGTTCATGGTTGAAGGGAGGATTACTAAACGTTGGATGGTCACTGCAGAGTTGTTTACAATATGATGTGTTTCTCTTTCACTGCTGCAAGTGACATACTGTCTGTTAACGTTAAACAATAAAATATGCTGTTAACTTCATAAATATTCAGGAATCTGTCCTCAGAGCACAATGCCTACTGATTTGTCACTCAGTACAGGAGAAAGTAGAGAACCCACTAGAGAACCCACAGACAGGCTCTGGACTGTCACTCTGCTGTGGCCTAATTGGATCACAGTCAAATCACATGAGCCAGGACTTTTCTCCTGGTGAAGTGACTCCATCTGATGTTCACTGTGACATGTGGCAGGAAAGCTCCCCTGCTTACAGCTCACACTATCCGATATGTGACATGAGTCACGTCCCCTACTTACAGCATCTCAGTGGGCACGTCCTTACCATTAATAATTCATCAGTACGCATGAAAGGGACGCCAGGAAAGAAGCGGTGATGCCAAACTCACCCAGGAATGTTTCAAGCAGAGAATATGCTTTTGATATCAGAAGTGAAGTTTGAAATGCAGATACAGTGTATGTGACCTTCTGTAGTTTTCTTCAAGTTTGGTCCCTTTGAAGGCAGCAGGTGCTCCAAACTTGAACCTGCACTGATGCCAGTATTTCTGGATTGAGGCAATATTTTGTGCCGTGTTCTTTATCCATTCAAACACATGAAAAAATGAATTCAGTGTTCAAAAAGTATGAGGATAAAGCAGTCTGGCAATTCGTTTTTTAGGTCACTCATTGTCATCTGGCTTGGTTGTAGGTAAATTAGCATTTCAGGCGGGCTGTGTAATAGATAATTGACAGTTTTCTCCTTCATTGAGACATCAACATGAACCTTTCCAACACCTGACTGGACAAACACACCATTCCCTGCAATTTGTCTTTGCTTCCAATTTTCTAACTGAAAAAAAAACATGGTGACTGTCCTGGATGTCTCCAAAATTGTTGACCAAAACCAGTTTCTAAATTAATTTGAGGAGATTAATGTAGGCCAAGCAGTTCCAAGATCATTTTATATTATCATAGATCATTAATTTTTTTACCTGTTGAACACCAGATGAAAATACTGTCCATTTAAATACATTTTTGTTTTGGAGTCAGTGTGCAGCTGTTGCTCTTTTCATCGATGTTCTGGAAACTTATTCAAAACTATCAACCAAAACTTTTCAAAATAAATTTGAGGAGATTCACAGGCCAATCGGTTGCAAAAACATGCTGCATTTTATATCTGCAAGACCTAGTTTTAATAGCTGTTAACAAGGTTTGGGTGTCTAGGGAGGCGGCAAACATGTTACCATCTAAACGTAGACTGGCTGTGCAGCAATAAAGTGTTTTGATATAAATGTCATTGTTGTCACTGTGAGAAAAATCTCTGAAATGGATTTAGATTTTCAAGCTGTCCCGTTAGACTATAGTTGTCTTTACTGCAGGAGCAGGTTTAATAAAATCTTGTCTCCATCTCCATCTGAGGACTTACCTGCACACAATATCTGATTTATTCTTAGAGGCTGTTGTCAGCCTGATATATCAGCCATGTGATCTAACCCTAGCTGTTCAATGCGGTGTTTGCAAAAACAGTGATTCACTGGGATGTTAGACTGAATATATAATTACAGAAGAGTGAGTGAACGTACCAAGGGATGAATTACATGATGAGTTGTATCTCACGGTAATTTATGATGTCTTATAATGTAACAAATTTAGTTTCAGTGTAATAATGAGTCCTCTTGTCTCCTCTCCTCTCAGGGTGAGCCCGGAAAGCAGGGAGCTCCTGGTGGCAGCGGAGACCGTGGACCCCCTGGACCTGTTGGACCACCTGGACTCACTGGACCTGCAGGAGAGCCTGGCAGAGAGGTCAGAGAATGCGCAACACACAGCATGTGTGTGTTTGCATTCACATCTGCCACACTGTATTTAGTCCTTAACTGTTTATATCCCATGACTGGAACCTTTGTCTGGAGACCAAGTTGATTAAAATTCACTGCTATGTACATCATGTATACATTAGCATTGTGTTTACAGCATATTATTAATGTGCTTTGTTGAAGCCAGGTTCATTATGCAGCTCATCCGTATTCAGCAGGACATCTGGCTTGGTGGAGGTGGAAGCTATTCACACTTAATATTATTCTGTCATCTGACAGGGCAACCCTGGATCTGATGGACCTCCTGGTAGAGATGGTGCTACTGGAATCAAGGTGAGAAAAACACAGTCCCGCTACAGAAGATACACTAGATCAAACCCTCTGTGTAGTAGGATGCTGCTGTAATTACAAATTGCTGTTCCTGTTCTGTGTTAAAGGTTACTTAACAGTAAGTTTACAAATATTCTGTTGCTCAGGATAGGCATTATGCTGTTATTTATAAAAAAAAATTTAAGTTTTTTTTTTATTTTTTATATATGTTGTAAATGTCGTTGAAATTTGAATTGTGTCAGTAACAGGAATAAATTGAACGTGCTGCACCTGATTGGAACACCATCTAATTCAAATCCTGTGCATGTATGGAGGGTTTCTGTTCAACGCATTACTCCTAATTTGCCCAAACGGGATGAATATTAGTTATTATTTAACGTGTGAAGCCAATCAGAACTCAACACCGATACATTTGTTAGAGTTTATCTGAAACCGCCTGTAAAATCTGACTTGGTATTGCAGTAACCTTGCGTGAAGTGAATGGAGCAAGGCCCTTTTCCAGCTCTTGATGCTAAAACTCGATGCTGTTTAATATGTTGTCCCCTTATAGAGGACATATCAGATATTAAACTTGTCTCAACATTCAGAGCATGCTAAAGGTAGACGGCAATGATCCTACTCCACAGTGCGAGCGTAGCTTTTCTGACATTGCTGACTTTTCTGCTGCTGTGCTCTCTGTGTGCAGGGTGATCGGGGTAACACTGGTCCAGCTGGTGCTCCTGGTGCTCCAGGCGCTACTGGTGCTCCCGGCCCAGTTGGTCCCACCGGCAAACAGGGAGACCGAGGAGAGTCTGTGAGTAGTAACTCCCAACACAAGTGAAAAAAATACAACACATGTTGTCTCTTTCCAGTACAGAATGTTTCTAGGACTGAAGATTGTCTCTCACTGTTAAATAAAGAGCAGGTGTCATTTATAAATGTTTCTCCTGCTGGAAATTAGTATATGGTCTGATTGCACACAAGTACAGAGGAGGATGCCTCAAGTGTTTTATCTTGACCAACTGACCTGTGGTTCTATTTTAACTTTTCTCATTTACATGGCATTTATTTTGTGTACTTCAGCAGAGATTTTCTGCTATTTCAACATCATTTGGTCCTTAAATGCACCTTATTGCAAAATTGTCTTATTCCAGAAGACATATGTGACCTTAAGGGTTACCAGAATGCTTCTGGAAAGTTGCACTCTGCTTTTAAGTTACAGTAGTACAGATTTAGTGATAGAGGTAGATGATGGCACCATTTAAATACAGTACATGTCCGTGAAGACAACAAAGATACAAACACACAACATTTTGGCCCCTTAGCCAAGTCTGTTACCAGTTTAAAAAAGGAAGTGATGGTAACGGTGGTCCACAAACATTGACAATTAATTTTAACACATATTAATATTGACAGATAATATGACTAAATGGAATCTGTTTATTCAAAGCAGTGCTCCGGTCATTTATGTTTTTACTGTAACGTCACCACCGTCTTGTGTTTTTCTTTCACAGGGTGCACAGGGACCTGCTGGACCTCCAGGACCTGCTGGAGCCAGAGGAATGCCTGTACGTATCTTTCTAAGCATTAACACACACACACACACACACACACACACACACACACACACACCTACATGCTCAGTTTTGAATTATTCTTAGTCTTCTAATGCAACAGAAAAAAACAAATATTGGTGAAATTACAATACGTTTTCCTAATTAGCTTGTTGTCCACTTGTTCTCAGGGACCTCAAGGACCCCGCGGTGACAAGGGTGAGAGTGGCGAGGTTGGTGAGAGAGGACAGAAGGGACACAGAGGCTTCACTGGTCTGCAGGGTCTGCCTGGACCTCCGGTAAGCATCTAGACTGAATGGAAATCTGTGTGTCATCGGTGTTACACTGGTCAAATTTATTCCATATCATCATCCCTCTGATATTCACTTCCTCATAAAAAGTAAAAGTACAGTATGTATCAGGGTATCTGCATTTTATGCCACGTATCCAGATCCAGGTTGCATTAATTTAACTGATATTGTTAGAAATTATTGTTGTATACTGCTGGGAAGTACTGAAAAAGTTGATATAATGATGAATAATTCTAGGCTATATTGTGCCTACTGGTTTTCTATCATACGTTCATACTTTGGACCGTATGACCATGACACAGCTATTATTAATTGCTTTCTACGTGCTATTAAAAAGGTCCTAAAAAAGTCTTAAATGTAACTTGCAGAAACCCTCTTGTATGAATGTAATCATTATCTGTTTAGGGTCAAGCTGGAGACCAGGGTGCTACTGGACCTGCTGGACCTTCTGGACAAAGAGTGAGTACTAATGCTACCAAAAATACTCGGTTGTAATAAAACATTTGGAATATCACTTTGAATTCAAAGTTTCTTCACATGCAGTGTGTTTGGTGCTTAACATCAAGCGTTTTTCCTCCATCTGTGTACATAGGGACCACCTGGGCCCATTGGCCCTGCTGGAAAGGATGGTGGAAACGGTATGCCAGGACCCATTGGACCCCCCGGACCTCGTGGTCGCAGTGGAGAAACCGGTCCCTCTGTGAGTACCCACGAGAACTTTCTCTGCCTGTTACATTGATCTTCCTCTGAAAATAATAACAGTCTAAAAATACCTTTTAGCCAGGAAATGTGACTCGAATAATGTGTAACAGTTAGTTTACAACCCTACATTGTGCACAACATGTTACACATATGTCACATGTATGTGTCCAATTATGTATTCAAGAATTTGTAACGCCCTCAGAATTGGAAAAGATCCAGAGTCCTTGAAATGGCAAGAGCCTGACTGACCTGTGCTAAATTCACACCACATAATAACATAATGAGCATCAGGTGTAAATCATGCTTCTGCTGGGTATGAAGTGAACACAGTGCTATCCCCCAGCTCTTATACATCCCATCATCACTGACCGTCTTTTTATTCAGTGTAACACTTTATAATCTTTATATTCTGTGCTAGTGCTAAATATCTCCATTTAAATCATATCCACAAATAAACATACACTGAGAAATAATCAAAGATACAAATGGCAACAGTAAAACATCATGAAGAAGAACTGATAAACATGAAGAAAAAAAAGTCCAAAATGTGGGATTATTTGGCTAAAATTGAATGGAAACATGTAGGAATTATTTCAATGATGATTTTATGAAGATTTTTTCAATATCATTCTTATTTTCTGGATACTACACTAGAACTGCACCAACAATTCAAAACTTACAAATGTGGCACAAGCGAAAAAATGCATTTAGCTGTTTTCTTGAAGTCATAATGTCAGTCTGGATGATTTATGGGTAGCAGGCACAGTTTGGCTAAATAAATAAAAAAAATCCTTCTCTGCAAAGTATCTTGACATAAGTGTTCCACACAGAAGCTTATTACACTGAAAACTAGGACTACCCTGTCATTTGTGGAAATAAAGGGGGGGGGAGAAATTGCTTAGTTTAAACATCTGGGTAATATTTTGATACCACTCAAAGATTCGAGAGCCATATAAAATTATATTCATATACTTCATATACTGAAATACTGTATAACAGCTAATGTTAAACATTAGAAACAATTTCACAGTTCAGTCATTTTCATCTTCCTTATGTCGCAAGCTAGGAAGACACTGAAAACAATACTATATAATATAATAATTTACAATAAGTTCTTAAAATCTAAGAATCACAACAATATCTTTGTTGTCATATTAACAAGCTATAACATATTACTTTGACAGCTGTGCTCAGATGTTTATTTAGTGATCATTCACGATGCTTTTGCAGCGATGACTAGACAAAAAAGAAATGTAAATGTAACCCCTCCATCTTTCTTCTTTTCCTCTCAGGGTCCCGCCGGAAACCCCGGACCCCCCGGTCCTCCTGGTCCCCCTGGCCCTGGCATTGACATGTCTGCCTTCGCTGGTCTGGGTCAGACTGAAAAGTCCCCTGATCCTCTCAGGTACATGAGGGCCGACCAGGCTTCTGGAAACCTCCGTCAGCATGATGCTGAGGTCGACGCCACGCTCAAATCTCTCAACAACCAGATCGAGAACATCCGTAGCCCCGAGGGATCCAGGAAGAACCCGGCTCGCACCTGCAGAGACCTGAAGCTCTGCCATCCTGACTGGAAGAGCGGTGAGTGACACCGAGTGGAATTGGTCAAATTGGGGTGAGATGATGAAGCAGACAGATGTTAGGTTGGTATGTTTGCTGAAGTCAAGATTTAGGTTAAATATAGTTTGTGTTGTCAGGGAGTGTTTGGATGTGGCTGATTCAGAGTCTGTTTTTGAGATATCAGAAATGCACAATATTCCAGTAACATTATACCATACATTTTCAATGATTATCAGCTTTTCATGCAGCCAAACATTAAAAAAAGTCTTACCCCTGAAGCTGATGTGTTTGGGTTTTTTTTCCCTGCAGGAGAGTACTGGATTGATCCCAATCAGGGCTGCACTGTCGATGCAATCAAGGTCTTCTGCAACATGGAGACAGGAGAGTCCTGCGTCCTCCCCAAGCCTTCCAGCATCCCTCGCAAGAACTGGTGGTCCAGCAAGAGCAAGGAGCGCAAACACATCTGGTTCGGAGAGACAATGAATGGAGGATTCCACGTAAGTGTGCACCATGGTTTTCATCTTTCTGCACAATCAGTTGAGCTGAAACATGCCCTCCTCTACTGTTAGTGCTGTAATGTAATCACAGACTGGGATGAAATCAGGGAATGGACCTTAATTTTGATTATCGGCTTGTCACCCACTGGGTGCTGGGATCAGCTCAAGCCCCCGTGACACTGCACATGATAAGTGGGTATAAATAATGGATGGTCTTTGACTATTAAAAAACTGTGAAACTGGATTTTAAGAAATCAATAACACAAAAATCCGCGTGAAAATCTGAATTATAAAATACCATTTTCAGTATTTTTTTTTTTACGTAAAAACAGTAACTTAACTCCCTCCTGAAAATCATGGTTTTGCTGACCTCCAGTGGTTTGACTTTTACACCTGTACAGGTGTACTCCAGGACCCTGTGACATCACTGTTGGGTGTGGTTACAGATGCACCCATCAGTGATGTTGGTTGTGGTCAGAGTTGAAACAGACTTGAAATTTTCAACCAGAGAGGGCGAGAGTGAAACACTGCTTTTCAGCCTGGTGTTAAGTTACTCTTTAATTTTAGGGACTCCGATCAGCAGCTCATTTACGATTTCTCCCCAGTTTTCTTTATACTTTCTATTGTGTCCCAAAAGCACCTCAGCTACTGTAAACAGCTGATATGTGTTTTCGTGCAGCAGACAAACACAACAAATTTTGGATCTGCAGAAACAAAAACTCTGCATGAAAATTGGTTACAACCAATCTGTTCTTTTAAACCCCTTATGTGTAAGATTTGAAAATTTCCGACTTGGGAAACTTTTAGGGGTAGTTTAAAAAAAACACAGCGGCAGCTAATCCCGGCCTCCTGGGATGTCTAATTTTTATACAAACAAAAACAAAAATCTGGTAATTTTTCATCATGAATAATGCATAACAGTTCAAATAATCAAAAAAACATGCAACAGCCATAACAGCAGAGATATTAACCATCATTCTCACTTCCTCTTCCTTACCTGCGGCCCAATGCAGTTCAGCTATGGAGATGACACCCTGGCACCCAACACCGCTGCCATTCAGATGACTTTCCTGAGACTGCTGTCCACCGAGGCTTCTCAAAACCTCACCTACCACTGTAAGAACAGCGTGGCCTACATGGATGCCTCAGCGGGCAATCTGAAGAAGGCCGTGCTGCTGCAGGGCTCCAACGACGTGGAGATCAGAGCCGAGGGCAACAGCCGCTTCACTTACAGTGTGATGGAGGACGGCTGCACGGTAAGACTGGACAGATTCAATGCGCGTGTACAGTACACACAATATTTGATGTAAATATACATGCATGTACTGAATCAGGTTAAAATTGGTACACGATTCATTTTCCCATCATGACACTCGTTAAGCACAGTCTCTCTTACTCTGTGGTGTTCACTCAACTCGCCAAGCCAGTCTTATTCTCTGCTATTTTGGAGAAAGTCATAGGTCATTTAACAGCCATTGTGTTTTTTTTCCCTCTGCACAGAAACACACAGGACAGTGGGGCAAGACAGTGATCGAATACAGATCGCAGAAGACCTCTCGTCTGCCCATCGTGGACATTGCCCCCATGGATATTGGTGGAGCAGACCAGGAGTTCGGAGTCGAAGTCGGAGCAGTCTGCTTCTTGTAAAGAACGAGGGATCGGAAAAAAAAAAAGGAAGAGAAAGAAGAAGTGGAAATTTGAGAAAAATAAAAATGAAAGAGGAGCACACTTCAGACAAAGGAGGAGAGAAAGAGTGAAAAAGAAAAAATCAAGACACTTTTTTTAAATGGGACTTTTTTTCTAAGTAAAAAGTGCTTTTTCCAAGTCGAACTCCGTAGGATATCTGCACTGAATGGCACCAGCAACCGTCATCTGTGATTCATCCAGCATTGCCTCCAGTCAACTCGCCCCCCTATGGATACCCAGCATTCCCCAAAAGCCCCCACTTCACCCTGGGTGAACAGCAACCCCCACCCCCGGCCCCCACCTACCCCACCCCATGAACAAGAAGGAGGAAGTATGAGGAGAGTACGGGAACATACCAGGGAACTAGAGAGAGAAAAATGTGTTGGTGTTATTTATTTATTGTTTAGGTTTGGGTCCCAGGTGTGGTAGGACTGAGTTTGTTGCTAAGTAATAAAAAGCCCACTTACACATATTTAAAAAAAAACAAACAACAAAAAAACTATATCCACCAACTTCCCCTTTTACTTCCTCCTCTTTTCGAATCACCCCATCACTCCTGTACCATACCCACTAAAGCATACATATATCTTTGAAACCAAAAACAAAAAAAGAAGAAAGTGCAGGTGTTCCTATTTCTACCACCACAGTGTGTATCAAAAAGTTACTGTGTATTATAATAAAAGTCAATGGTGCTATTGTTGTAAAACGGTCTGTATTTTTTAACATCCAGATACTCATATGTAGTGACATGTCTATATGTGTATATATGTATATGTGTGTATACATATATATACAGTTTCTCAGAGAGCATTTCACCCTGGGATTTTGGATTTCAGGGTGATAAATGTCCCTGCCTCGCCCCCACCCTCCTGCTTCAACCCCCACATGTAAATAAACGTGCCCACGATGAATTTTTACAATCAAGGCATGTCCAGTTTGGAATTAATACTGAATTTAATTTTCTTTTTAGTTTTGTTTTGATATTTTAAAGCTACCTCACACAAAAAAAAAACAGCTTCACAAATCAAACGAAGGCCCTGAATCTTTGTACACAAAACCCTGTATTTTAGGTGAATATCTATACGACCAATATGTTTGAGAAGTTTGGTCATGAAAGCCCAGTCTGCTGCCCCCCCGCCATTTGCTGTGACCTTTGACCCCCATCCCTCTCTACTTCCTCCCATCAGTCCCCTCACACAGGGCGTGCCCTCTGCCTCGGCCTACACACTCACACACACACACGTGCCGAGATTCAGGGTGTGTTTGACTTTGTTGCTCCAGTTCTACAGCCAGCGCAGAGGGCTCATTTGTGTGAGGTTGTGTATATTTTTTATTATTAATAATAGTATTATTATTAATAATAATAGCATTATTATATTATTATAATGATCATGACTTGTTTTTGTTACGTTTTAATTAATGTAAATTGGAAATAAAAGACAAAACCAAGTAACAGGCTGAAGTTGCTTTTTATTTATATCCTGTTTTGTTCTCCCCCCATGTTGAAATATCTGGGGCAATCGTTTTGACTCTTCCCCAAGGAAATTCCTTAAAAAATAATAATAAATCACACCTTAAAATTTCACTGTGCCCTGTGTCCACTGTGTTTTTGTGGCGATATCCAGATATATTTCCAGGAGGAGAAACACCTCAGATTTCAGTGGAGAGATGAATGAATGCGGGGGCCATTTGGATTTTGTTGATGGCGAGAGTTCATGTCATGTTCTTTTTTATATATATATGTAAAATAGTTTTTCAGTCATTCAACCTTTAGTGTTAACGCATGGTAGAGTAGAAATAGGAAACACTGCCAACCATGAGCAGCTCATTGTGAATTGATGTCTTCCTGTGCTTTTGTTACTTCTCTTCATCTTCTTGCCTTTTCCAACCTACAGTAGCAATAAAAGGTAGAAGCATTTCTATGAACAACGTAGAGCAATGTTTCTTTTATTTTTTATATGTATTTGTTTGTTTGTTTGTTTGTTTTCTCCTAAAATGACTTTTGGATAGATCATTTATTATTTGATGTAATGGTTTCCGATCTATGACTTTATCCTTGTTTGAATAATTATCGGCATACAAACAGGAGAGAAACAAATCACTGGGACAGAAACACATCACCAATAAAAAAAAAAATACCTACAGAAAAAACTCCACACAGAGGGCATGCTTGGTTCTTGGGTTTTGGGTTATCAGCATCATTGTACCTTAACGAGCCAAAGGGGGGGTTAAAGATTATATTAACGGAGGAGATGCATTTGGGAAACTGAACTGTGGCACATCAACATTAGATGTAAGATTCGTGACAGACAGGTAACATTCAGGAAATATTATTTAAAGTTACAGCAACGGTGCTTCACAAGTTTATCCACAGACAGAACAAATATCCAACTTCTTATTCCAGTCTTTAAGCCTGTGGTCTACCAGGTTTTTACATGGACCAGTTATCGTAACAATATCAACACCATTCTACTCAGTAGTTTAAATCTAGTTCTAACTCACAGTATGTCTTCAACACCAAACTTCAACCAGTCTTTCTCTGTAAATTAACAAAGCACACACACACACACCACATTTAGCACGTTACAGTAGACAGACAGTTGTCCTATTCTAGGTTGTGCCTCAGCTCGTACCACTTTTCCAACCCAATTGTTAGATAAAATGGGGGTATTGTAATGTTTTATTACATCTATGAACACTTAAGAGGGTTGTAACTGTACACTTTAATCCGTCACAGATTAAAGACGCATGAATAAGACAGCTCACAATGACAATGCTAACATGCTGATGTTCAGCAGGTATACCATGACCATTCACCATCTTAGTTTAGCATGTTAGCATGCTAATGTGTGCTAATTAGCACTAAACACAAAGTACGGTTGAGGCTGACGGGAAGGTCATTGGTTCTGCAGGTATTTGGTCTTAAACCAAAGTATCGGACGAATACAAATTTTGACCGAATGATGGTGCCAGAGGAAAAATTATGGGATCACCAATATTATTACAATTCATCAGGAGAGGAACATTAACGTTTGTATCAAATTTCATTGTAATCCATCCAGTAGTTGATCGACAGACTGACAGATCGACACTGACGTTCCTGGAGCCACATTGCTAGCATGGCTAAAAACATCCTCTTAAACCAGTAGTTCCCAACCTCTTCTGAGCCCCCGAAAATCTGTTACGTAGCCAATATTTGCTCAGCCAAAGAGTGATTTTTTTCCTTGAATAATTTTTAAAAGGCTAGAACCACCTGAAGTTATCCAATAATTAAAAGAACAAAAACATTAAAGGAAAAGTCTGAAAAAAGTGAAACTAATTTTGTGTAGCAGAAATATGTTTGTCAATAATCTCGCGACTTCCTCAGATTGAATTTGTGGGCTCGTGTTGGGTTCCTGACCCCCAGGTTGGGAACCACTGACCTAAACACACATTAAATGTTGCTGACTATCAAATCAAGAGAGGCGTTTTACAGTTTCTGTTTGTAACAGTGAAGAATGACAAATACTCACACATAAACCACACGATAGACCCTTCCCTCAGAGAATAATGCTCCACATTGCCACACTAAATGATTACAATGAACTCAAGTGAAATTTAAAAAAGGTGGCTAATCCAGACAGGTTTTGTTCCATTTATGCAAAGCGCTGTGCTGACTATTCAGAGCACCTACAGTTTACACGCCAGGAGTGGCATTAATCTTAACATTACAGGCGTTAAATGTACTAACTGAGAAAATTATTCCATTCATTATCAAAGTGTTTTGATTATTTTTACAGTGGCTTGAAGAAAAATCAATTATGGCACAGCCTTTGTGGAAAATGGGAGACAGAACGATTTGTACACAGCAATCAGTGCAGAGAGGACTGAAAAGCAGGACTCAAGAGATTAATTAAAGCTAAACTAACAGCTTCTCTCAGGATAAATGGCTATACTACTAATCTAATTTATAGCAATGATCCACTTCTAAATCTGGCCGAAATTTCTCTGTCCCAATCAGTGCCAGCTGTATGTACACTAAGCTGTCCAGATATTTCAGAGCTGATTGCTGCAGCTTGGAGACGAAATAGTTCACCTCTAGCTCTAATGGCTTCCTGAAAGTGAATTTAGATCAGCAGTTCTCCACTGGCACCGAACCAGCGGGCTTAGTGACTGTGTATTGGGAAGGGCTTAAATAGCATCCATGCAAAATCAGTGTTATCAAAGCAAAAATGGCCGTAACAATGCACAAAAACACCACATGTGCACACATACACGCACAAATGAAACAAGCACTTAGATGAGGACACACATTTGAGTGTGCACTCTCCTTTTTGACCTGATAAACACACTCCAGCTGATTAGTGCTTTTCAAGTGTTCATTAAGGGTCAGTTGGTCAAAGACTCCTAATTAGAGCTTAATGAAAGATAAAAGACCCCAGTGAGGGACGTGGTGGGAGAAGAGAAGAAAAGGAAAGAGGGACTACAGAGGAAGATAGAAGCTTATAAATTTCAAAGAATTTTCTTTCTTTTCTTATTTCATCCTTTCATCTTCTGCTGCGCTTTTTTGGTTTTTCAGTTTCCACTCTTTTCAGTGCACATGGGAGGGTTAGATACAAATACTCACATCTCATTTTTCATTAAATTGACCAAAACAAAATGCAAAAAGGTAAAGAAATAAGAATAAACATGGTGGGGCTCAGTAGTAACAAATCTAAAGAAATATTGAAATCACAAAACACAGCAGCTGTAAAAAGGTTAATTTCCACTGTATAAGCATCTTCTACAGTCTGCTTACAGTAACTCCACACAGCATTTTGAAGTTAATCAGTCCCTCGCCATAAAAATGGGATTTGATTATTATTCCATTTAAATTGCAGCTGAGCAGGAGTTCAGAAACCAGTGCTTAGAGTGTCTGTCTCTGTGGGGGTCTTGCGTGGGCTGGGCAAACTCTTCAGGTACTCCAAATGCCTGCGGGCCTCAGCCTGGTTCTGCCTCACATAGTACACTACATACACAATGACCATGAAGAACCATACGAACATTGTCACCAGCATGGCTACATCAGTGGTTTTCCTCTGCAGGCTGCAGAAATTCACCCCAGAATCCAACAGTTTGACCAGCGGTTGACCGGCGTGCTCACCCTGCGCCCCTGGGTCCTCCCACCGGCTCCCCTCGCCCACCCCCCGCACAGAGCTCTCACAAACGATCCCATTCACCGTCTCGGGCTCCAGGTTCAGGGTCTCCATCAGCTCCTGAAGGGCGCAGTCACAGTGCCAGGGGTTGTGGTAGAGGCGTGTCTTTGCACGAGTGGAGCCAAACTCATCCCTGCTGGCCTGCCTCAGCTGGTTGTGCGAGAGGTCCAGCAGGCGCAGCTCGGGGCCCAGATGCCGCAGGGCCCCCGTGGCAAGCGAGTCGATGCGGTTGTGGGACAGGTACAGGTCCCGCAGGTGGACCAGGCCGCTGAAGGCACTCTCTGGGATGTTCCGGATGTAGTTGCGTTCCAGGTGGAGGGAGACAGTTTCCGGTGGGATCCCCTCTGGGATCTCCCGCAGCCCGGCGTCTGAGCACAGCACCGTGGCCGTGTCCCAGGCACAGTGGCAGCTGTCCGGGCACTGGGGGGACGCTTGGCCCCACAGGGCCGAGAACAAGAGCGAGACGCACAGCCATGAATGAAGAGCCACTCCTTTACCTCTCCGCCTTCCCCCACTGCTACTGTTACATCTCTCCTCACACCAGCCTGTGCACATCGCCTCACCATAGCCTCCTGACACACACCAGGTCCCAATCAGACACACACGGTCGCACCAGGAGAATCTGACAGATTGAGGAAAAAAGAGTCAGTCTGGAAAAAATGCTGTCTGTCTCTCTCACTTCCGCTGAAAGCTGACAGGGGAGATTATGATGTTTAGGAGGAGGAGGAGGAGGAGGAGGAGGAGAAAAGGTCACAGGGTGAAGAGATTGACAATGAAATGAGTTTAAGCCGGTTTATCTGATAAATACTGCACGGAGAGACACTGTAATGCAAAAGTACCAAAACATGTAAGGGAACAACAATTTCTGTGCAAGAAAAACATCCCTTGTTATTCACAGCAGTAATGAAAGTTTAAGTGATCTGTAGCTTGAATCAACTCTTGTATTTCCGCATGAGTCCTCTCACTCCTTTCCTGCTTTTTCCTTTGTGCACTCATCAATACATGTTCATGTTTTATCCCTCTATTTATTTTCCCATGATGCCATAGCCTCTTAATCATAATCCACGGGTGGAGGAGGTAGAGGAGGGTGTTCACTATAGGGATGCAGGTTAGAAAGAGGGTGGGATCGATAGTCCAAGTATTGCCTGCTACACTATTAACGGCAAGAACATCAATCCTGCCTGTGTCCCACAGTGTCAATAAGTGACAGAGCTAGAAAGAAAATAACCCAGTCTGGGTGTTAGCATCTGCTCACAACTCCTGCGGATAGGAGGCAAAAGTTGTTTCTTTTTAAAAAGCAATCTGGCTAGACTCTGCATCCCATGGGCAAAACCATTGGAGAATACATTACATGTGTTATGTGTGTTAAGCTATTTAGAGCAGCTCAGCCTCATCTGCCTGTCTGACTTTCTTTTTTCGTTTTTATCTACTGGATGTGGATGTCTGTAAATTGCCATTTCACTTTGTTCAGACAATTCAATCACATGTTTTTAGAGCAACTGTTGTTTTGTTGAGACAAAGTAGAGTATGATGTCCTTGTTCCAAGACAACAGAAATCACAATACACTCCTTGAATTAGATTAAAAGACCATCCTCTTAAATGTCAAGCGCTTTCTGCTTTCTCCCCATCTTTATAATAGGATAAACACGTATATTCACCTGCACAGATAACACACATTAAAGACTTCGACCCCAGACTAACAGTGGCCTAGATTTGGTTGATATGCCTAAAGGTGACTGACTGACAGCCCTGCGATGTCCATCAAGTGTGTCTTATGAGCAGAGGTGAGGATTTAGTTCACCACTCATTAACCGCCC
Organism: Macquaria australasica; assembly: GCA_005408345.1. Lineage (NCBI taxonomy): Eukaryota > Metazoa > Chordata > Actinopteri > Centrarchiformes > Percichthyidae > Macquaria > Macquaria australasica. Next base: position 56,572 of record SEMN01000127.1, read on the forward strand.
TGTTATTAACATACTGAATGTAGATGCATGCAAATCCCCAATTAACAAAAATAATCATCTGGTGCATAATTATGAATGGGAATGAGAAAGGCTGAAAGACAAGGCTGGAGAGAGACTCCCAAAGCAAATACAGATGGCACTGTGATGATATATGAATATATGATATATATTTTTAATAGTCCTCCCTATTTGTTCATTAAAAGACACACCTTAAACTAAAAAAAGTAGTCTCTGAGATGCTTTCTGAGTCTGAGTTCATCTCCATTATCTTACCTTTATGATTTTATAAGATTAACCTGCATTGAAGTCAGAACATTTCCTCGGAAATGACATTTAGACAATAAATTACCTTCATCTGGGTGAAACGGGTCAACCCGAAGGCAACGAAACCCGCAGATAAGAGCTTTTTAGCTTCGTACAAGCAAACACACATGGCTGTTTTACGCATCGTTTTTGCAACTTTTGAATCATAAAAATGAAGTTTGCATAAAGAAAGCTTTCTTTCTGTTCGCCCCGTTAGGCTACTATTAAAAAGTTGATGCAAATGAAAAAGAGAAATCCACGACTACAGCAACAATATGGTCACTAATTAGTCCCCCATTCACAATGTAATAAGAATATAACGGTTACTGATTTTCTATACGGACTTATACGGATAATAACTATTCGCTAAAAAACACTCACCTGTAAAATGGTTTCTTGTTAAGTTTGAGATCCAGAAAGCGGACAAGAATGATTTTTTTAGACTCCTTTTGCAGTTTTGCTTCGGATTTTTCCTGTCGGCAGACTGGACATCATCTTCTTCTTTACTGTAAATATATTTGTTGAAAAACTATGTGAGGAACATCCGTGGTTTGTCGCCTGCAGACGGCTTCATCACCGACTGCCGTAACAGAGGGTAGTTATAGCAACAAAGATGTGGGGCAAACTCTCTCTCTCTCTCTCTCTTTCTCTCCCTGTTAGTGTGTGTGTGTGTGTGTGTGTATAAGAGACAAAGAAAAACATGGGAGGCGTGCCATCATAAGTCCTTCTTGCCCCCAAATAGATGGCATCAGTCTCGGATTTCTGAGAAGACATTGGTTACATCCATATGAGATTAACTTAATTACCTATAGGTATAATTAGATTCTTGCATCCATCCCTTCCTGCCAAATGTAATTGAATCCCAGGCAGGTAGGGACACAGGTGAAGGAACAGAAGAAGGAAAAATACACTGTAGCCTATATGTATAACCACAGTTTTTATACCTGAAATATGAAATGTCACCTGCAAAGGTATCGGACTAAGAAAAATATTATTTCCCATTTACGGCCCACAGTAAGACAAACAGGACTACTGACTGATAGAGCAGAAAGAAAATATCATTAAAGGAAAGATTCACCTCCTTCAATCACACGTTTTTTTCCCAGGCTTACACTGGAGGTCAAGTAGAAAGAGACTACCACTGTGTAAAGACCTCAAACTACACTGATGCACTTGTATATCAAGATAAAAATGAAGGTGGACTTGAACACGTAGACATGCAGTTGATAACGCCTCTATATGAATTTACAAACACAGGAGAGGTTGGACATAAGGTAACCGTGAGACCCACACGCTTAGCAGGGTCACAAATTCCCATATGACTTCTGTATGTGGAAAATGTTATTCATGGTTCATTTCAGTGCCCTGTGCTCTCTTTGCTTTTCTACCATAAGCAGCAAGAATATCTGCCCATCTACAGAAGAGCCCTCGGGGGGGAAAGGACGGGTCTGACAGCCAGGATGGCACCTCGCATCCCTCCTCTGCCTCCCCAGCCTGTCCTGCTCCCATCAACCTGCTAAAAACTATGACATTTCCACTCCTGACAAATACAAACACAGAATGGTGAGAGTATAATGCATTTTTTCCCCCCACTTTACAGCTGGATTTTTGTGAATGTTTTGCCCTTGACGGGTGATCGTCTCCGTGGTTGCCAGACACAGGGCTGCGGACATGCCGAGTTTTGTGGTTTTTCAGTTATAAAACAAGGGACAAAAGGGGGTGCATAATGAGAAAACGCATGATGGCAGTGAGAAAAATTCCCAAAAACACACGCATTGTCTGTTTTTCATGTGCCTGAGCTGAGAGTGAATGGCACTGTGATGGGTGAGAAGTTCAATTTGCAGAAAGAAAAATAAATATGGAAAAAATGAGTTGAGGGACGGTGGTTTTGCAGAGTCGTTCTGGCTGTTCTCAGAGGAAGCAGTTCTAAAAGATGTACATGCCTAGGAGCAGTTTGTTGATGACAATGTTGACAAAGTGAACTCTACTGGAAAACCTGACTTCAGTGAAGTGAAGCAGTTTGGCATCATCTGTTTGGTTTGGCTGTAGTCCTCCGAGGGGAAAACTGAATGAACCATACATAAATCTGTAAACTGATAGCAGCAGTGGAAAAGATCTGACAGCCAGTGGCAGAAATCTACTCCTCCAAGACACAGAGTGCAGGCATGGTTATGATTGTGTCCATTATCTGTGTTGTGAAATGAAAAGCGGACAAAAAACACAAAATGCATGCCCTGGCTGCATGTCGAGTATGCCTGATGGAGTGGGAGAGAGAGATAAAATGGCAGTGGAGCATTTCTTGTAACTAGCCTGTCATTCTCTTGGGATTGAATCCACTAACAACAGGTCAGGCTGAGGGCAGGTGTTCTGCTGAGGCTCTCAGTAGCCATTTTTCCACAGTGTGGGCAACTGGGACTTGCCAGGGCTGGAGTCGTCTAAAAATGCTTACGCCCGAGCACCAACACAAAGGTTTGGTCAGCTGCTGTGTCGTTAGAAAGTATAGCGCAGACAGAAAAAAAATCATCCCTGCTGACAAAACAAAGTATTAAAAAATGTTGCTTTGTAGGTAATTTGGGTGACAGGAAAAGACTTAGTGCTGGCAAGTTTGTCTGGTTCTGTAGGGGAAAAACCAGAGCATAGGCTAAAATAAATGAAAAAACAAAAAAAAAATGCAGGAAAAGGCTTTTGAGGGCGCTTTGAATTTTAAAATACAGTCAGAACATCTTGTGATTTCCTGTGCACAGCAATCAGGTGCACTTGATCATGAATAAGCCTGAAATTGTGTATGTAAAGTGGTGGCTGGAAACTCAAATCAATACATATTAGGCTACAAGTAAGTTTTGTTCCCCCTCCTTTCATTTTGATGTTTCTCCCAAAGTGTCTGCAATTGCACCGCTGTGGTGAATACACCTTTGCAGTCTCCTGCTTCTTTTAGTGAGGTATACACTGGGGAAAAGGGGTTATCTACCAAAACAACGCAACACTGGCTGGCAGAGATTACAATGTGAGTCATGTGACTGTAAAAGGCTGTCACAAATGTGTATAGATTGGATTGAGACCTTGGCTCAGGTCCAGCCCAATAGAGAGCAGAGTAATAATACTAAAGTGTGTGTGTGTGTGTGTGTGTGTGTGTGTGTGTGTGTGTGTGTGTGTGTGTGTGTGTGTGTGTGTGTGTGTGTGTGTGTGTGTGTGTGTGTGTGGGAGAGAGACAAAGGTAGTGTGGAAAATAAGATGCAAGGGGAAGAGTACCTTTCCAAAGCTATTAAAAGTTGCCAATGCACTCTTAGCTAAAAGGGAAACAATAACTCAGCAGGTGAAACTTGAGACTAAATATAGATTAGATGATACACTATGAGCTTTATTATTACAACCATGCATTATCGGTGTAAAATCCTTGACTTATTTCTGAGCTGGACCCACTCAGAGCATAAAGCGTCTCTGTTTCAATTACAAGAGAAACAAAGAAAGAAAAAGAGTGACAAAGAAAGACCTCGTCACTGAAGAATTAACGAACACAACGAATGACAAATGAATGAAAAAGGAAAGAAGCAGAGCAACATTAACAGCCGTAAGTAACAACACGTGAATTACTTTGTTCACTGCTGTGGCATTTGCACAATGACTCTGGCACTGATGGAAATAACATGCACAGCAATGAAATTATAGAGCAATATGTTGCATAGGGCAAGAGCAGCAGAAGGGCAGCCTTGTGGAGAATGCAATAAGGGAGGAGTAACAGGTAGTGATAGGGGGGAAGAAAATCTGGAGTATTAATGAGAAAATTCAAGGCACATCCCCCGACTTTATTACAGGGAAATTGACTGCGTGGCTCGTCCCACTGGTGGTAACCTTGACACGACACTGGCTGCCATAAGGAGCACCTCTCTGTGGCGTTTGAAAATGTAATTTCTCAGAATTAATCAGGCCTCATTATTGATGCTTTGATCTTGGAGCCAGCGCAAGTAGCCTCTGCATGTCTTTGTAGTGTTAGTTAATGTCAGCATGCTGGAAATGAAAGGATGAAGCACTGTCCAGGTGTCTATATAAATCGACCCTTGAAAGGTAAGACCGTGGTATTCACAGGCTTTGAAGGTGTTGGGAGTTGGTCGGTCAGACTGTCTGCATCATATTCCCTTGACAGCGAAAAGAGAGAGATGTGAGCATAATTGGAAAAACAGTCGCTTTATTACTATATTTAACCTAATAATGAAATGTTTACCAAAAAAACAGAATATAATCCAAATAGTCTTTTATTGCAAACGAACAACTAGACAGACCTACATGTATAAGAACAGGCAGAGAGAAGAACAACACGAGTCAACATTACAGTTCAGAGGGCACCTGTGTTGGAATATAGGTATTTAGGGAACTGGTCCAAGGTTAGTTGGCTGCCGTGTCCACACCATCCCAATTCTGGCAAGGCAGAACAAACAACATTAGCCCTGGCTAGGACGAACAAGCTGCAAGCAAGCAGACTAACATTTTAATCCTTGCTATCCTTTCTAAAGACTGACCCTGAGAACAAAATGTGCTGTTGGCTGTCTTCTCTGACCCTTTAGCTGCTTCCGTTTGCAGGGGACTGGGCGGCGGCCTGCAGGGTCCTCCGGGCCATCTCCAGGGCCCCTTCCTGGTTCTTGTTCCCGCCAATAAAGCCTCCAGCGTGGACGAAGATGCAGTCCTTGATCCCGCTGAGCTCCGACAGTGCTTCATCACGAACGCCGCGCCACTCTTCTAGCAGGGACAGCCTGGGACAGGAAGACAGAAGGGCAAGTTGGCTTACAGATGGACACTATGTGGTCAGCTGCTCACTTCCTGTTGACACATTGCCTTCGGAAAACACACTGTGCTGTACATGTCTGCACAACCAGAAAAACAGCAATTATAAAACCAGTTCTGGACTGTTGAATAATGTCACCAAAATATCAATTAAAGAACAGAATAAAGCAAAATCAAAATGTAACAATTAGACAACTGACAGCAAATTAATCTGCAACTAATTTAACTTTCATCCGAGTCACTTTTCAAGCAAAAATATCAAATATTTGCCGTCTTTCGCTTCTCAAATGTGAAGATTTGCATCGTTTCGTCTTATATGATAGTAAACTGAACATCTTTGGGTTTTCCACAAAATGAGCAATGCATGTGTCACCTTGGGCTTTAAGAAACTGTGATATGCATTTTGCACTACTTTCTCATATAATTAATCAATAAATTCAGAAAATAAACAGCAAATTAATCGACAATGAAAATAATTGTTAGTTGCAGCTCTAATGGCATATGTGTCAAAAACAAAGACATTTTATGATGTGAATTAAATGATGGTAATGATTTTCTTTATTTATTTTAGCAAGCCTTTGCACATAGACTTGGATTACTAATCTTTTCAGATTTCATGACCGGAAAGTCTCGAGGTAAACTGCTGCCATCAAAAATAAACTGCAGTAACCCTCACACATAGCACCACTACAACCAGCCCCAGCAAATAGACCGATAAGTCAGCTTTATTCTTCTCCAGTAATGTGGAAAATCACAAATCGGCACAGTAGCTGAATAAGCCATATGATGCAGACAGATTCAACAGGCAATCTTACAAAGTGGGGAAAAGATTGTCTCTGCAAGGGTTTACGAGCTGACCTCGACAAAGTGTCTCTAGGTGTAGTGTACAGAGGCTGAAAATTCATAAAAATGTAGAGCAGCTCATTTCCCACCCGCTGCATACAGCATACACCCCTGGCTACAGCCTGGCACGCATTTTAAAATACATTACCAGCACTCTTCAGTATGTGTGTCATTCTTGCCTTGATGCGGTTATCTCCATTATCTCAGACTCAAAAGTATTGACATATTTAGCAATGTTTCATTGTGATTCATCACTTCATCGCTCACCCTTCACCCTTGCACTGCTTCTGAAATAGACTTTAAATGCCTTAAAGATCCCCTCCTGTTTTACCATGTATATAAATTGCTCTACTTTAAATAATAATCGGTATCTTTTCACTTATCTTGTTAAAATGCCATCTACTCCTTCTGCTTCATTGAAAATCCAGAATCTACAATGTTCGTTTTGTAAGAGTGAAATTCAAGCACTTTTCAAGCACTTTCAAGGTACCTAAACCAAGAAATATGACGATGAGATCGTTTAATTTCAAATATTAAGATTTTTGGTTTACATGAGTGATTGTGCAGATGATGAAACACCAGATGATGTTGAAAATCAAGCATTTTTTAAAGAGTATATTCGAATTAAAGCATATTCCTAACCTTGAAAACATAACGGTTAAATTTAAGCATTTTCCAAACTTTCAAGACTTTGTACAAACCCTGATCTATAAATATAAGTTGAACTGCTGGACAACAGGTGCTTCCTAGTCTGCACATACATCATTCTGTACAGTGAAGCTCAAACATCCAGCTGTATGAACAAGAAGAAAAACATATTTTTGAGAGGAAGGGAACTTTAAAAACTGTCTAAAAGCTTCAGAATTTCATAGAAAATGGCATGCCAACCACCAGCTCCTCTTTCTCCCTGTCACATGCTTGATGAATTATGGAACTGTACAGTCTGACTTGTCAGAAATGAAGAGACACAGTTGTCAAACACTGCTGCAGTTTAAAATGAGTTGTGTTTCCTGTTGTTCTCGATATTGAAGGGTTTATTTCCCAGACATTCTGCTTCCCTTTGAATATTTAATGCCATTTTGTATAACATCCTCTAAAGCTGAGAGAGAGCGGAGCTTCACAAGTGCAAAACCATGTCAAATGACTCACATGAACCTCATAATTCTTCCCCAAGTCTGCTCTCCATGCCATCATCTCAATACACGATCTTATCCTTATTAAGACTGTCATAGGACAACCTGGGGAGGAAAGCATGGCAAACCCTTAATCCCTGTTAGATGAATCAACCAATCGATAGCTCCACAGTATGGCTGGAAAACGAGCTCAAGAGGAAAGGTCAACAGGGCTGGTAATGAGGGATGGAGTAGGAGGGGGTTGACTGTTGTTATGACAGGCCAGGAAGCTCCAATTCTCAAGATGACCGGTCTAAAAGTAAGCCCACTATTAGCACATTAATTTACTATACCATAACGAGACGGATACTGGGAATTAGTGCTTCATTAGAAAAAAAAGATCATATGTACTGGAGATAACGGGTCATTAAAACGTAAAATATCAACTGCATGTGTTTAGTGATAGTGTACAGAGCTTGAACCTTCTGTTCAGTCTTCCTCTCCAAGACGAAAACAAGAGACACAGTTGTTTATATGTAGAGGTGTTGAATTATCCTGCAGCTTGCTGACTCATAATTCATGGACACCATCTCTGCGCTGGAGATTTTACACACTTCACACTTTTTTTTTCCTTTCAACATGGGCCATACCAGTGATTTAGCCAACTCACTAGAGGGCCAAGAAAGGGAAAAAGAAAACATGCATCATTTTGCTCCTTTTGAAGAGAAATTACATGGAATTATTTCAATTTCATCACTTTCTTGCTACAATTTTCATTTTCCCACTTCTTAGAAGCCAGAAACAAGAAGGCTTCCCCCCCCCCACCTAGCAACTATGATAACCGGCAAATCATTTTTAAAATTTTCAGGCAAAAATGCCAAACATTCTCAAGCTCCAGTGTCTCATTTGTGAAGATTTGCTGCTTTTCCTTCACTCATGTGAGAGCTAACTGAATATCTTTAGCTTTTGGACTGTTTGTCTGACATTTGAAGATATCAACTGGCACTTTTGGAAATTGTGACAGCCATTTTCTTTTACTGTTTTCTGACATTTTATTGGCCACACAATCAATCAAAATAATAATAATAATAATAATAATCAGCAAATAATCATTAGTTGCAACCCTAATACAGAGGCACAGCAGACACCTGTGACAGCAGCCAGTGTTCTTTTCCAGAAATAGAGGTATATGTTCTGGTTCAGCTCATATTGCTGTCAACCTACAGTGTTATCCTATACAGTACATCTCCCAACCAAGGACTGCTTCCACTCCCTCCTTCCTTCTCCCTGCTCACATTTCCTTAGCAATGTGATGCTGATAAAAATAGACCTTTTTTCCCCCCAGGTGCAATAGTAGGGACACAGGTGATAACAACACCCCTTTCGCAGAGTCGGCACATGCCCACTGGGAGGAAGCAGGCCACCCAGCGACAGAGCCATCTGGGGCTATGTGTTTTTTATACATCTCACAAACCATTGTTCTCATGTAGCGCCACACCAACTGCCATGTTTGCATTAAATTAAGTCTTTGAAATGCTCACAAGCAGGTGCCTGTCTTTTTAGTTGAAAGCGCTACCGCCTGAGGAGATTCTGCAGCGGAGTGGAAAAAAGTCTAGCGGAGGGATGAGGCGAGGGAGGGGCAAAAGGTGTGAAAGGTGATGCAGTGAGATAGGGGAGAGGGTGGACAAGGGGGGGGGTGGGGGGGGGATAGGATTACTGGGAAGACACCAAGACAGAAAGGAAAAAGGGTGATGAAATGGAAGAGGGTGATTATAGGGCAGAGACCGAAATACTGTACATGAGAGAGAGACAGTGAGATAGAGACAGAGACAGAGGCAGAAATGAAACACTAATGGTAGAGCCTTTGGGCAACCCACAGTGGATCAATAATGAGACGTGTCAACCCCAGGATAAAAGCCTAAGGGCACACACTGTCAGAGGTAACGACATATAAAGAACATTGTGATCGGGTAGTGGCTTAGAGACCATCTGCAGCAATAGTGAGGTCGCAAGCCTAGCATGAGGTATACCTGAGATATACTGTAAAGTCAATTTGATTTATATAGACCAATCACCAATTTATCTCAGAGGACTTTACAATCTGTACAATACATGACACCTTCTATCTTTAGAGTCTACGATTCCAATTAGGAACTTCTAAAAGTTTTTGGTACAATTTACAGATTCATTCAAAGTAATTACCTCTCTATATAGTAGTTTTCATTGTTAGTGGCCATTGTTGGAGTCCGCCATTCCCGTGCGGGATTAAAATTGCACCAGGGATTCACAGGAAACAATACAGTGAATGTAATCCAGCATTACCGTTTTTGATTTGATCTCATTGATATCAGCCTCACCGTATACTCTTCACTCTCACAATGCTGTATCAGAGCTGTTTTAATTAGCTGAAGCAAACCCAAAATTTCCTACTTCTGCTCAAAAAGCATTCAACTGGCAAAACGCGGGGTGGCTTTTATTTTGAAGCGGTCACAAAGTATATAAGGTTTGGTTGGTACACAAAGTAAAATAGTGAGTACAAAGTTAGTGTGGTAAGTTAGAGTTTCATAGATAGAGGTTAGGCTCATTTTCAAGGATAAAGAAAAAGAGTCTTTAGACTTAGGCTAATTACTTTACGGGCAGCTGTGGTAGAACAAGTCGTCCATTAATCCCAGGGTTGGGGGTTCGATCCCTGGCTCCTCCTGTCAACATGTCCAAGCGTCCTTGGACAAAACACCGAAACATAAATTGCTCCCGACGGAGGCCAGCACCTTGCATGGCAGCTCCGTTGCCATCGGTGTGTAAATGTGTGTGTGTGAATGGGTGAATGAGACCAGTCTGTAAAGCACTTCAGGAACCATTAAGGTTGAAAAGTGCTATATAAGTGAAGTCCATTTGCCATTTAGATTTCATAAGATTGTAGAATGTATTTGCTATGGGGACTTTCTACAAACAGAAAATCCTGCTGCCACAGCCTTGAATCCAGGGAGTGGAAATTGTATAAAAAATGTCACAGCTGTAAACAAAATGGTCTTCTCTTTGACACTTAGGGAAACTGTCTTTTATACAAACCATTACATTTTCTGTTAAATTTTCCCTTGAGATGAATCTGCTTTCGACGTGAATGAAAATTGCTCTATAAAATTCAGAAATCCAGATGAGGGGTTGGGATAAATAAATGTAATAAAAAGTGGCAATAATAATTACTCACCCACAACAAATGTGATTGAAAGCTGCATGATTTGTGCCTCCAGGGGAAATAACTAATAAGAGTGACGATGTCAGACAATAATTTCATTTTTGTGTAAAGGCTAATTTACCATTTGCTACAGAATTGAATGACCCTGGACTACTGCTGAACATATTACATACAAAAAGTTTGCAGATCATTTTCTAATCTTGTAAGTGGAGTGAGAGGACAGTTTGACGTCAGAGCGACCAAAGGTGGTCTCACACACACACACACACACACAAACAAAACTGAGTCTGACAGACTTCATTAGTTGATCTGCAGGCAACACTAATAACTACTTCAGTTTGCATTAGCAGTACACTCCTTCCTCATTTCCTAAAGTAATCTGCATTCATTTTCACAGAGCTACACACTGCAAATTCTGTGTTGACAATATTAAGCATAGGGTTTGATGGCATTTTATTGAATTCAAATGGAATCCACTTATTAAATCCGAATCCCTTATCGAATGTAATCAGATTTCCCTTTGAACATGCGCATGTAACTAAAGGCTAAAATGACAACTCAAAAATGTGTAATCACCTTTTGTTGGCTGAGAAGGCAGAAGCACTACAGTTTTAGTGGCAGCTGAATTCATGGTCACAACCTGATACAACCTGCTACAACTTGAAATTATGATACGCACCGTAATATATGAAATGTTAATTAAATGTATCTAAGAGAAGAGTCGCCATCCTAATGCCTGTCAAACTACAACAACACACAGTCCACTCGCAGGCGTACTGTGGTGTTACAGAGTGAGCAATCTTTAGCTGAATAGAGACACCAGCTGCACAGAGCACATTAACCAGAGAGCATGCAGGCTTTTCATGTTAGCATATTAACGTTAATTAGCTACAGCTGATCTAATGTGTGTGTTATCTTAACAGACATGTCTCTTATCTTATCTTAACCAGCAACAATCTGATAAAAATGGCAAGCTTGCTACCTATATGTTTTGTTCCTTACTAATAAAAAATAGTGAGAAGCAATAAAAGGTGTGATAGAGTCTGAGCTTAATGAATCCGGGTATTTTTGCAGACCGTGAAACTGGATCCCATGGAGCCCATCCCTAGGCAACACTGTTCATCTCTACAGCTTTGAAAAGCACAAATCACTACTAATATTCTTCCAGCTCAGTCACTGGTGATTAAGTGCACATAGTAAAGACTCACTGCCACCATATTGAAAAACAGGGATCAATGAGTATTGGGTTATAGATTAAATAGAAAATGTGTTTTGCAGATTAGAAAGATATAGTTAAACATGAAGCTGTAAAGCATTGACAAGAGAACACTAGAACCAAGCAGCTACAAAGACGAGTATCTCTACAGAAGATGCAGGATAAGGCTGGAGCACGTTTCCTTGGCCATGCATTGATCATGTGTGCTGCATGCTGGGATTTAGGGCAGCAGTCAAACAACACACCCACTACAGGACTGCAGGGGGGATGCTGATGACGTTATTAGAGCAGCATTGCGGGTCGGAGCGTGAGCGCCTCCTCAGGTAAACAATTACCCTCCAGAGGTAACGAACACAAACGTGAGAGGTGTTAATCATCTGACAAATCCACACAGAGGGTCTCGTCATTGTCATTATGTACAGAGTGACAAGACAACAATACTAATATGATTTAATGAGCATGCATGAGGCATCTTTTCGCTTAAGTGCCAGACTTCAGGGTTTGAGGGACCTCATTATTGCTAAAAGATGCAGAAATGTTCCACAACAACAGCAGCGTGCATAATGGTGCACGGAGCAAGGAAAGGCAAGACATATGTGTGGGACACACACTTTACAAAGTTTGTTTTACAATATTTACAATACATAAGGTACAGAATGTATCAAAACATTTAAAAGACAATGAAAAACTAAATTAGTATATCATGAAATGAAGGAAAATATATAAACGTAATAGACAAGAGAATGAAAGTAGTGCAGTTTCAGAAATAGCCTAAAATTCTAATGAAAGTTAACACAAGGTTTGTAGCATTTAGAAATGGAGCAGAACGCAGATATTCAGGAAGTTTGTTCCAGATATCTGATGCATAGAAACTAAATACTGCTCCACCATGTTTTATAAGCAGACCAGTCTCAGACGGACTGAGACTTCTGGAGAATTATGACACCAAACACATATTTTTTCATCTGTAATAAATTTAGCACGTCATAAACAAGTAATAGTATCTTAAAGTCAGTGCTTTGACGCACAGGTAGACAGGGCAGTGATCTGACAACTGGAGTTGTGTGCTCTACTTTCTTAGTTTTAGTAAGAACTCGACCAGCAGCGTTCTGAATGAGTGAATGAGCCACAGCTGTCCAATACAACGCAGTAGTCCAGAGTCCCAAAAAATAAACACGTGGACAGGCTTTTCAGCCATGCTAGCAGCGTTGCTATAGGGATGGTAATGTCGGCCTGTCGACTACCACTTTGGTCCAGACGGAATTATCTCAACAAATTTTGGATGGATCACCATGAAATTTTGTAGAAACATTCATGGTCCCCAGAGGATGAATCCTACCGTCTTTGGTGATCCTCTGACTTTTCTTCTAGTGCCACCAGCAGGTCAACGTTTTTACTTATCCAGTGAAATATCTCAACATTAACTTGATGGACTGGCACAAAATTTTGTAGTTCATAGTTCCTGCAAAACTAATGGCATTCCCATTAGCCTCAGCTGTGCTTTGTGTTTTGCTAATTAACAAATGATAGCATGCTAAGATACTAAACTAAGATAGTGAACATGGTAAACATTATACCTGCTAAACATCAGCATGTTGTAAGCCCACTGGCACATCGAACCACCGAATTGTTCAGTGCTCTTGTGTAAAGATTAAATGGATCCTGAAGTATGTTTAAGTAAGTAGCTGTAAATAAAAGCATCTGTCAAATTTCCAAACCTGCATGTACTGTATATCTGCAGGCTTGCTCGATTCGGAGCAGAGGGTGTAATTAACATTGGGAAAACAAAAAAGAAGCACCTGAGTGAGAGGGGCGGGCATGGAGAAAGGGCTCAGGTGTCTTTGTTAAGGTGTTGGGAGTGTTTATATCCTTTCAACTCCTTAGAGAGCAATGTGAGAACAAAACCTCCTTAACTAAAGGATCACCCTCATCCTACAAACAAGTATTTCTATCCAAGCAGGAGTTAGTCTCTCACCGGATGACATGTCAACCCTCCATGAGTAGTTGTCAAACGGTCCGATAAGCATAAAAGTTAAATCGTACATCATGGTACGTCTCCATCACCAGAGCTCAACTCAATTCAACACGTCTGGGAGACTCTGGAGCCGTGCCTGTCACTGTGTTTTCCACCAACGTTTAAAAAAAAAAAAAAAAAAAACCTGTCTGGGAGAATTTCTTGCGTGTGAGCCAGTGTCACAACATCCCTGCGAGTTCTGCGTGTTTGATTTCTGCCAAGGTAACTCAAGCGATGTTCTCCCTCCGCACATGAGATCACAAGCTGCACACCTCATGAAGCAGAAATGGCATTTAAATAACCTTTAAGAAAATCAAACTAAAAATAGACTTTAGGTGAAGTCGCACCTGTTCTGGAAGGTGTTGAGCCCAGCGGGGACACACTGGACCCTCCACTGTCCATTCTGGTCGGGGTAAAGGACAAACTTGATGGGTGTCTCCACCTGGAGGTCCTTCTCCAGGGCAAAGAGATGCTCCTTCCAGGGACACCCGCCCTGGGAGAACACCACCACCTCCCCACTGGGATCTACCTGGAAACGAGAAGAGAACCAGATAATTGTGTGTTACTAAAGTGCAAGATAAAGGACAGACACAAAGAGTTTAGACCTTCAGCTTTAGTACAGAGGCAACAATTGCAGTTTTCTTTGCAATTTGCGATTTCTTAGAAAAGTAGGACAACAATTGCTTGATCTTTACAACTTTATAATCAAATTTCTCAACATCATTATACATAATAGTATAGTATATATTCAACTGGAGCTAAAATATGGAGCCTGAACAGAGTCTTTAGTTTTTGTCAATACAATTTGCCACTGAAATGAAAACTTGAACTGAAAAAAGGAAACAAAAACTTGTATTGGCACCGAAAAAGATATTGGTACTGAAAAAAGTTCCACTGGAAAAAACACACAGGGATCAAATATGGAAATCATGCAGCCCTTCCCAAATCCCTCATCTCCCTGCATGAACAGTGACAGAGTCAAAACTGACATTTTGACTTTCATTGAAAAAAAAAACATGTCACTCTAAAAAATAAAATAAAAAAATCAGATACTGGAAAAAAACAATCACCAGATTGTCAATGAAAAGAATGCAAAAAGTTTTTCAGTGCCAAATTGTATTTCCTACAATTAAAGACTGTACTGACTCCATATTAAACTATTTCACTATTTATCTCCCACAAGCAACACAGACACAGGGTCAGGGTTTGCAGGAATCCCCCCATCTACGGATTCAACAATTATTTGGTGTTTAGTATGTTTGGCATTATTTGCTGTATTACCAATACATTAATACTGTAAATTACAATACACAATTTACTCAATAAAAATATATCAAGATATCAATTTTATTTAACAGATACAAGGATGAAACCCATTACTGCTGATGAATTACGCACTATACACGGTTAAGGTGACATGAACGAATGACAAACAATCTTGACAGCTTCAGAAATGTATTTTTCCGGGCCCCAGGTGCCAAGTTACAATGTTTACAAGGGACAAAAAAAATTAAAGTCAAAAATGTACACATTAGATTGGATAGTCCTGTACCTGATGCCTCCCCATAACAGCTTCCTCCACCACCGCACGAGCCGGCAACCAGGACGACTTGTAGTACTCCAGACGGTCCAGGAACTCCTCTCCAACCAACTTCACAGCCTTTCTGAAACCCTCCTAGTAAAACATGTGTACACATACATGTTACTGTCAAAGTCAGTGTGAGACTGTGAGAGTAATACTGTATCATATTACGAAGGCAGAAATATGTATATCTAACTGACTAGAAATATATCTAACTGACTAGACTTTAAATGTAATTTTGATGGAAATTGTTCAAAATGCTTTTAGTTCATAATCATTCACATCTTCTGTCACTACTGCACCACCTCTGAATTCCAATACAGTTTGATGTCAAATACATTAAGTGAGACTGTGTGCCGGATAAAATGGGGGCGATACAGTCTTGTCCAACCATTTCCACACTAATTCTTGCAGCCCTGCTTCATCAGCCTGTCATATCCTGCACAAACCCCAGCCTGACCTCACTCTCTCCTAGTCTCATGAGCAGAAACCCAAGAGAGCACGAGAAAGAAAGACAAAAAGAAATACATGTACAAAGACATGCTATCACAAACACTCTCACACACAGTTTGTCAGGCAGAAGTCTGATCTGCATGCGTCTGATTGAGAGGGCTGCGGTGTCCCTGAATTTTAACAGTCGTGGATGGAGGAGATGAAAATCCATTAAGTTTTTTAATTATCACAAACAGCCACTGTTGAGAGTTCACCAGGTCAGTCTACCATCAAGATGTCTGCCAAACATTCTTGCGTATACAAATCTTTCACACTTTCTGGTCTCTCAGAGCTGTCTTGCCTCAAGGTGTGAGTTAGCGGGGAAATTGGAGGAAAGTGCCAGGACAAGAATTTTAATCATGTGAAATGAAATGTGAAAAAACAAATAGGCCAGATACTCCACTGAGACAGCCCCAATGATGGAAAAAAAAACATATATGCAAAGCCAGGCTGCAGGTATATCTCATGAGAGTCTGCAGAAAACAGGTGCCGTTTCCCTGTAGGCGTTCCCCTCCTGCACTAATGAGAGAAAGTCACACTAGGCCGTTTCTGGGCCTCTGTTGTTTCTTGCACAGCTGTAAAAACGACCTCTGAACACGGATTGTGCTGCATTGCACATGTCGTGTTTACCACAACATTCTTAACAAGGTTGCCCATTGTGTGCGATTATCACGTTTTCGTATCGTATCGTTTTCATACTAGGGCGCTACTGTGGAACAGCCTTCTATTAAATATCAAGGTGTCAAAAACAAAAGGGACATCAGGGAGTTCAGGTCATGGTGCAAGGTGACAACTTGTTGAGTCATCACCTAGAAGGGTTCCCTGAGTCATCAATTAGATATTGTTTTATTCTTGTACTAGATATTAATTTTGGGATTTGTTTGTACTGATGTAATTTGGGTTTTAAATACTAATAAATAATATGTTTAAGCTCATGTTCTTTTTGTTACCGTCTGTCTGGAACCATGTTGGATATAAGTAGGGCTGAAACAATCAGTCGATTTAGAGATTAGTCGAATCAGCGTCTACTTTGATAAATCAATTTAAGTCATTTTTCAAGTAAAAATGCCACATAGACACAGTTCCAACCTCTCCAATGTGAGGATTTGTTGCTCCTCTTTGTCTTCTGCAATAGTAACAATATCTTTGGGTGTTTGGACTGATGGTTGGACAGAAAAAAGCAATTTGAATGCAATTTAAAGACAGCAGCTTGGGCTTTGGGAAATTGCGATGGGCGTTTTCCATTTTTTCTGACATTTCATTTGACAAAAAACAATTAACTGGGAAAATAATCCGCATATTTATCAGTAATGACAATAGTTGTTAGTTGCAGCCTTAGAAATACATGTCCTCTGTCCTCACTTTAATATTGGATTCAATGTGTCTTGTAGCGCCACAAATAAATCAACATTTTAAAAATCCCCTCCATGGATTTCAATCTCATCAACCTGATGTAAAATAAACGTGCTGCAACAGACCAGTCTGTGTGCTAACGAAGTGAGAGTATGCATTCACACTCACGCAACCCCTCACCTCAGTGTCCTGACTCTTGCTGTTCCAGCGTGGGTTCAGGTGGCTGACACGTGCGCTCAGCGTGGTGGAGACGGAGTAGCGGGCCTCCCCGTCATACTGCGAAACGCCGTTGTCTACAGCATCCACCTCCTCCACAAAGTTCTCGTACATCTGCAAGGAATTGAAAGAGACATGTGACAGGAGAGGTTATGATCCTGTAATGACTCAGGAAACAGCTCTTTTATGTTTATGCTCATTTTGAAAAGGAAGAATTGTCCTTTTTCCAAGCCAGGGCAACTAAGAAAGACAGGACTTTCAGGAGAGAGAAATGTACTGGGATTACATTATCCTGATTGAAATCCATTTGCTCACAGTGTGTGGGCAGTTACTGAAGGCTAAAGTGCACGGCTAGGTCATTAAACCAAAAGGAGCAGACGAATTGCTGCTATTTTACAGTTGAATAGCAAAACTCAGAATGGAAGAGGAGCAGAGAAGCAGAGACATATTTAGTGCTGAAAAGTCAACTCCTCAGTACATCGGAAGGTCAATCAAAGTCAAGAGTTGACATTTTAAAAGTGGCTTACAAGTGGAACTAAAGTTTTGGGGCAAAAATAGAGGTTCAGTTTGTCTGAACTGGCTGAAGACGAGACAAGCAACATCCTAAAATAAATTAATCCTCAGCCATGAGTAAAAGGATTACTTGGGGCTTTAAACAAACTGACACATCAAAAGATCAATGATAATATGAGTTAATAGTGCTAATATTTATGGTGACCTCAGATTTGGCTGGCTTAATGTGCCTAGCCATCAAAATGTTGTGCGTGCCGAGGCCTCCTGCTGGCCCAGCTGCCTAAAATGCTTTAAATATAACTGCAGTGTCCTCGGTTTGAATCTGGCAGAGGAACTGTCTCTCTCTGCTTTTATTTCTAATCACGCTCTACTGCCAACCGTCTGATGAAGGCAAAATGCCATAAACTTAACTTAGACATTCTGCATTTTCTACAGATAGTGACTGTATGGTCTCTGTTTTTAAAACAACCAACATGGACAAAGTGCACAGAGATATGTGTCCTTTAATTCCATTGTAATTCATCAGAAAGACTTTTCTGTTCTCCGTCTTCCGACTTCATGATGAAACGGACCGTGTTAAGCCGAGGCGATGTTTTTGATACGAGTAAGGCGAGGGAAAACATCCGTTTCCAGTGGAGTGTTTGTGTTGTGAATAAAACACAATGATTGCTAATCCACTGCCTGCTCTAAATCTGTCGTCTTTTTCCTCTCACCTTGTCAAAGAGCACCTCCAGCTGCCTGTCACCCTCCTTCAGCTGCGTCAGCTGGGCCAGCAGCTGACGACCAAAGTGTAGGTAGACCAGGCCGGCTGAGCTGAGCTTGGTCACCCATGGCTTCTCTGGACACAGGCTGTGGAAGCTCTCTGCAAAGGTCCTGAACAGGGGGAAGACATTCTGTAAACTGACTGCAACAGACACAGAAATGGCCTTTAAATACTCAGACGATATTCCATTCACAGTGGGTGAAAAAGGTCATCATATACTTTCCACTTCAGCCCTACATATCAGCCTATACTGTATGTAAATGGTCAATACATAAGTGGTTTATTGGAATTAAACTAAAATAAGGATTTTTGGGGTAATTTGTGCTTGATAAATGACTTCAACAATTAATCAATTTTCAAAATCAGTATTAATTTTCTGTCGATCAACTAATCCATCAATGAATTAATTGTTTCAGCTCTAAACTAGATCACCAGTTGAAAAAACCTAATGAAAGATGTGAAATATGTATCTGTTTTCATAACCAACAGAATCAATCACTTTAACTTTATGGTTGGAAGTAATGCTGGAAGTATTGGGTGGTAAACATAATTGTTTTTAATTATCAGTGGCCATTTTGATTATCACAATCATTTAGACATCTATCCAGAAAAAACACCAAATGGTGTTTGCTGGTGGCCAGTTCACAGATGTAAGGATTTGCTGCTTGTTTGCTGAACATGTGTCATAGCAGTATTCTTGTATTGCAACCAGAGTCATGTTTCTAACATACAAAGGAAATGGAAATCAGATATCAATGCTAAAAGCTGAAAAACACTGCATGGTTTACAGGCAGATGATATCCAACACTCAGTACTGACTATTCACATTTCTTCCGCTAACTGGCCTCTTCAATAAAATGCCTGCTGCATCCAGATGTATGCTGTACATTACTGGATGTTGATCAGATATCAATAAAAGGGATCCATAAATATTCTCTTCAGCTTCAGAGAGCTTTGAGTTTGCATTGACCGGAGAGAGAAAGCATGCTCCGGCGTGTTTGTAAGCGTGAGCGCATAAATAAAAGCCACCGGAGGTCTCTCCTCAGCCACGTGCTGAGATGGGTGGGCTCCAGCGCCCAGCTACTGCTGGTCATTTAATTCAGGCTTAATTAGGATGCTTGGGCTGCAGCACAGCGGAAAACAGACCGTCAACTGAATGAGTGACATGCTAGGGAAGCAGGGGGTAATCACAGCCATTAAAGGGCTAATTGGCCAAGCTGAGGCATTTCTATGCTGATTATCAGGAGATGGGAGTGAATGTGCAAGAGGAAAATGACAAGAGTGAAATGGAGATATGCTTACCAAAGATAAGTCAAACTGTTTGTGTTTACCACACAGAACTAAATCAAGGAAGGCAAGTCAGTAAAGTAGAATATAAACCCAAGAGCTGGAAATATTTTGGCAAGAATTAAGTATTACTAAGCACTGTTTAAACATACTTCGGTTCCCATAGTGCACCAGCTGCACCACTTACTTTTGCTAATAACTCTATATCATTAGAAAGAATGGCTTTATTGCATACTGTGTCTGTGAATCTATCCACTACTCGAAGTATCTCAATGACTCAAGAAACTCAAGCACTTTATGAAAAGATTACTGGCCAGTAATTTCCCATCATTCTGAGCGCAGTAGCCCCTTAAAATGATGGGAAATTTGGCTTCCGGAGAGACAGGCACTGTATTAGAGCATAGTGTGGGCTGTCGTGAGCTTTAAAAGACAACATTTTCAAAATAATGTGACATAAAAGGCCAATGTCACTTCAACTTTAATTCACTGCTCATGTTATAATGACCTTGGTTGGTATTTTCTTCATTCAGTGAAAACATTTTAGCCGTCATTTATACTTCTGACTACTGGGGTTCTGTTGTAAACGAGCAAACAATGAACCGTTCACCAGCTCTTGACCCCTTGATGTATCCTGCTCATTACTGTCCCATCTCCACACTCTTTTTCCCCTGTGGTTTAGAAAAAAGAAATTCAGTCTAACAAATATATTACGTCACTAAAAAACAATCCACACTGGATTGAGAAATTCCAATCTGGTTACTCCTCTCACCGTGACCTTCGGTACTGTAGAGTTTTATAGGAGTGCTTCAGAAACTGTAATGGTCTCTGGGTC
Source organism: Macquaria australasica (assembly GCA_005408345.1). Classification (NCBI taxonomy): domain Eukaryota; kingdom Metazoa; phylum Chordata; class Actinopteri; order Centrarchiformes; family Percichthyidae; genus Macquaria; species Macquaria australasica. Next base: position 77,070 of record SEMN01000127.1, read on the forward strand.
GTTGCTTGTTTAACTACTACCTACCGGGGAAATGATTTCAGTAAGATTTGATAACAATTGAATATGTGTAACTCAGTGCTGCGAGATTAGGGACACATTAAACATTCTGTATCAGATTTTTTAAAACAAATTACCCATGCCTGTATTCATTTTTACATTTATTGTGCACACATGTTGAGTTAGACCTACATACAAAATGTAAATTATTGTTACAAATGATACGTAGAGTATGTGTTGATCACCAACAGAAAATGTTAATGCAAAATGAATTGAATGAATTGTGGCCATGTTATTATGCAGGTGAAGGAGAAGTCTGCTGTGTCCATGAATCCTTCTTTGCTGGTTTGCAATAACACACAACCAGTGAGAGCAACTTAAACTACTTCACAATACAAAGCTGCATAAAAACAGTTTATTTATTAAATTTCTCTGCGAAATGCAGACCACATTCATCACTGCTGCAGAAACATATATGCTTACTTTCTTACTTACATTTCTTTGCTGAGTGGGAGCACTGAGTGCACTTCTACTGTGAGCAGCCACAAACTTCATCCCTGCCAGATCTAATCTGTTGTGCTTTATTAACCTTCAGTCAGTGTTTGGAGAACATTTCTCATGCTTCCACCTCTTATAGCCATTTTCTTCTAAAACTTCAGAGATTAAAGTTTTCTATATCTGCAGCCGTTTCTCACATTAGAAGTTGTCTTAAAGAAAAAAATATTCACAAATGTTCTTTTTGTCTTTAGGCTTCAGTTTAAGGGAAAATGATTTGTAATCATACAGTCTATATTGTCTGTTCCTAAGTTTGGATAAAAAAAAACTAGATCCACTATTATTTGTCCTTGATTCTGTCATTAAAGGAATAGTTCAATATTTTTGGGAAATACCCTTATTCGCTTTCTTGCTGAGTGTAAGATGAGAAGATTGATATCACACTCTTATCCGTTTCTTTCATATGAAGCTGGAGCCAGCAGCCGGTTAGCTTAGCTTAGCATAAAGACTGAACAGCTAGCCTGGCTCTGTCTGAAGGACAATTTCCCGTTTTACAGGGGTTATGTGCAGGACTTTTTCCTGGCTGGGCGCAGTGACTTCCTGGAGTCTCAGCTGGTTGCCTGCCTGGCAACCTCACGGTGACAACGAGACTCTAGAAAGTCACTGTGTCTGGCCAAATAATAGTCCGGCACATAATCCACCGTAAAATGGCGAATTGGCATTTTTACATTTTATATATATATATATATACACAGTATATATATATATATACATATACATATACATACACACACACACACACAGGTGCCTTTGTAACGAGATAATCAATGTTCCTCCATTATGACCAGTCAGTGGTCATAACGTTATGGCTGATCGGTGTATATTAAACAGACAGGAGAGTGGTATCAATCTTTTCATCTAACTCTCGACAAGAAAGCAAATAAGCACATTTCCAAAAATGCTGAGCCACTCCTTTACAATTCTTACTGTGATGTATTGATACTGCTGTCAACTTCATCTGTACACTGTCACTGCTTTGAAAAAGTGCTATTGAAATGAGGACTAATTGTTCTTGTCAGCTCCTTCTCCAACTTCCTCCAGCACCCCAGCCCACTTACATCCATCTCTGCCATCACAACCATCTTGCCCCTATCCGCGCATGTGAGTGACAGCCACATTCTCCTGCGGCCCCTGACAGTGTCGTGGCAGCCTCTGTGCCTCGTGAACCAACAGCAGGGGTGCGTTCAATTGAAGGAGCGCCAATTATCACTAACCACCTGCCAGGAAGAGAGCCCTGGCATATCTTTATCACCGTGGTCATAAAAGCTATCTCTGATTATCATCAGGACATAAAGCTGACAAGACATCTGCAATAGGCTGATTACTCAACGTGATGAGACTTTGAGTGAATTCAATCATTCGGAAGGAACTTTGGCAGGAAATTTAGCAGAAAACACAGAGCCTGCTCCTTTGTGATTCATGCAATTAGGGTGCCTCGACAAGGTCAGAACAGACGACCCAGAGAAATATATTTTCTTATCCTTGGACAATAGATAATAAAAATGATACTTTACAATTTGTTTTCTGGAAAACAACAAAAAGAGCAACAGGTCTGAACTCTAGTTTGATTTCCCAGTCTTGAGTTTAGGAAACCATGACGGGGGCAAGTAGAAGATGTGAACTTAAATCCAGGTCTTTAAAGGCTAATGTGTGTATCAATATTTAGAATGAACACAGGCCTCACAACAAACATTTACAGCTTAATAGATTTTGCCAGTTCTTCTTGAAGTGATTAACATTTCTGTACTGTAATTACTTGTTACTTATCCACCTTCATATATGTCAATTAAAGGGCTGCAACTAAAGATTATATTCATTATCGATTAATCCAGCATTTATTTTCTCAATGGATAGATTAATTGTTTGTTTCTCTCCCGCTCCCCCCCTCCCCCTTCAACCCAACCGGTCGAGGCAGATGACCGCCCACCCAGAGCCTGGTTCTGCTCCAGGTTTCTGCCTGTTAAAAGGGAGTTTTTCCTTGCCACTGTCGCCTAGTGCTGCTCATGATGGGAATTGTTGGGTCTCTGTAAATATAAAGAGTCAGTCTAGACCTGCTCTATACAAAAAAGTGCCCTAAGATAACTTTGTTATGATATGGCGCTATATAAATAAAACTGAATTGAATTAAATTGAATTGAATTAATCGTTTGGTCTAGAAATGTGTTTAAATTCCAAAAGCCCAAGGTGACGTTTTCATGTGGCTGCAGCTAACAATTATTTATTACAGATTAATCTGCTGATTCAATCAATCAATTAAATGACTAATTGTTTCAGCTCCAGCTGATGCAGAATGATATATCTGCACTAATCTAATATTGGCCAGTAATATCTCTAATAAAAAACAAGACAGTTGGTCAGCAGACACTGTGACAGGAAAAGAGCAGGTGTAATTCAAAAGAATTATTATGGTGGCTGGCTCAATGACATGGCTCACTGGCACATCTAAATGGAACAAGCCATCGTTAATAATATTAGTTACCCCTGTGCTTTGCAGCTGTGGCGTGAATGTGATATTGTGTCCTATTGTGCCATTTTACAGTGTTTGGGTAGTTTTTCCATCACTAAAAAGAATATGTGGTGTGCATTTCTTTTACCTTCATATAAATGTTGAGTGATTCGAGAAAAAAAACATGATAATTAGTACACCTTACTCCAACACTGATATTATGTAAATTACAATATCTGTTTATGTAAAGAATATATAGTCACCTTCTTTAGCTGATGCTCACCACACTGGACTACATGCTAATTTAAAGTCACATTCAGCAGGCGTTCTCAAACATTTCACAAAATTACTCTGAGAAAACTAACTTAGTAATTGCTGTGTAGTATTAATTTAGCACTGATTTAAAAAAAAAAAAAACATTGTATCCTAATTCGCCATATTAAAATAAACCACGACAGGTGATGAGCAATAAATATTCATATATTCCAAATATCTATTGAAATCAAAAACTTGATCAAGTTAATCTCTTTGCAGCAGCTTACTGCCAAAGTTGTACCTCTGATGATGGTCGTAGTGATGCCTCTTTGGGTCAAAATCTCCTCCCACGTCTACAACAATGTCGCACTCTGCCAGCTGTGTCGGGTCCCTGGTCCGAATGATCTCGGCATCCTGCGCAATGAATAGAGAGTTTTGTAGATCGGCAATCATCTATCATCAAGCATCTGATAGCTTTTCTGGAAATAAATGACATCTGAATTTTATGTATGGGCCTCATTTAGTTTTTCTAAAAGCCAAATGCATTTAAATGAATTCTACCAAGACCTTTAATTATAGCAAGAGTGTGGCCCTAATTGGACCCACTGGAAGCAGGTCTGTAGCAGGTTTTGAGCTCTAATGGGCATAATCTGTAATTTTTAAACGCATAAATGGAATGGAATGTGTTTAGATGAATTATTAGCATTATATCTGCTTCTCACCTAATCAGAAATGAACATGTAGACAGACCTGACGTTGCATTTACATTATTGACGTAGATAAAATTATTACAGTATCAGAAAAACAACAGTATAGTTGTTTTAACCTGGTTACTATCTAGTGGACTAGGGTTGGGCAATAGGATGGCATTGTGACATGACATACATTTGTCAGTAGAGATTTTGCCACACTGTTTATACTGTGTTATCCCTTTAATATATCTGAGTCTATGTTGCAAATCACTGAGCCAGAGCGCCTTACGACAATATTGTATTATTGTATGTATTGTACCTTGATTTGTCAGGCATTTAATTTGTTACACTAGCCCAACAATTTCTCAATTAACTGTCCAGAAAATGTACTGTATCGAGATATATATCAATATCATTATATGAAATTACATAACCCATGAGAGAGGATTTTATCACCCATTCCTATTGTGGTGGTGGGACTACAGCTATGTTTACATTTGGGGCAGGGATCGTGCCATCAGAGAAACAAATGCTGGGAAAATCACATTCGTGCTAAACTGATTAATTTCTTAACTGCTGTTACAATTTCACTGTTCAGACAATAAGCCACTTTAAAAAGCCACTACACCCCTAAAGGGGAATGTAGGAACAGGATTATAGCGGTTGTAACGTTTTATATTTATTTGACTGACCTTTTGCTGTAGCATTTTCCCCTAAAGAAAATGTAAAATGTAATAATTATACTGGAATTCTTATAGGTCTGTGCGTCGTCTATCTGTACAGCAGCACCCCCATTTGGAGTGATATAACATGACATGTGATCTGTGACGGAAGAATAAAATATAATCTCAAAAAAAAAAAATAATAATAATAATAATAATAATAATAATCAGCCAATGCAGACTGAAGGAACACCTTCAAAGTGCGGTTTTATCAACAGGCTTTAAACTGAAGCAGCAACAACACACAGACTGTGCTTAAACAGCAGCCGCTGAGGGAACAACACAGAATCTCTCCATAAAGCCCCCGCAGCAGCGGACTGAACCCACCTTGTACTCAGGTAGCTGCCGGAGGAAGAAACAGGCCAGAACTTCGTCACAGTGAAAGGTTCCGTTGTGAGTCCCGATCTTCTGAACAGACATGTTCTCGCTGCGGGGTCTCTTGGGTTCACCCGACATGTATCGTGGTTCTGCGGAGAGCAAACCGCGGCAGCTGGCTCGTGAACTTAACGGCCGTAAAACACTTGCCGGTTTGCTTAAGTTTACCCGAGACGTGATTTTTAAATTAACCAAATTAAGGGCTGCAACACGCGCACGCCGCATTCAAACGCGACTTTACACGAGACGCGCTGGCGCCGGACAGATTTGGCAGGCGGACCGGACATGGTGCGCCTGTTTTGTGAACCGGGGAAACCCGGGGAGCGGAGAAGTTTGTTTGTTTTATATATATATAGAAGAGTATATATATATATATATATTATATATATATATATATATATATATATATTATATATATATATATATATATATATATATTATATATATATATATATATATATATATATAATTTTATATATATAAAAAAAAAATACATACATACATATATTTATTTTTTTTATCATATTTATATATATATATATATATATATAGAGAGAGAGAGAGAGAGTAAAATAAATGGGAGAGAGGAGAGAGAGAGAAATATGGAATGTGTTATTATTGGCTTTGACTTTGTAAATCTTGGAGGATTTCTGTGCGTGCCGTTCGTTTTTCTCTTAACATGTTAAATTAACGCGTTTATGGGCAAATATGAGGAGGGTCTTCCCCAACTCCCGTTCTCGCGGTACTTCTACCTTCAAGGTTTATTGACAAGGTAATTAGCCAGATGGGACCCCTGTAGTAGTCAGGCTGAACGGAGGCGCCGCGTCTTTCGGGGTTTTCTCGTGTGGAGAACAGTTCTGTCTTCGTTTGCAAACCGACCCACCGGTGGAAACCAAACAGTCCGGCACCGAGCCTGCTAAAGGTATGCTTTTCTATTATTGCAGAATCTGTTTCCTGCAGGGCATGATTCATCCATCGTGTTCAGTATGGACGCACTGGTCTGATATTATATTGCAGCAATAACGCACGGACAGGTGAGTTTTAGAGATGCAGTTTCTGTCTTTCGGGACAATGGAGAGTCTTTCAAGGCCACACGATTTAAATCAGTAAATCTAGTCGGAGAACATTTGGTGCGGTGTAGGTTAAATCTGCAACAGCCAGGTGGCGCTGTAGGTCAGTCATTCTGCTGATCTGCTCGGTCGTGATCGCTTATCACCCGCCAGCCAGGCACGTTGACAACTCTGTATTTCTGCCTAATGAAATCGATAAATATTGATTTGAGTGGGGGCAGGGTAGGGTGTAGGGGTTCTCTCGAAAAAAGACGCCCACAGTCCATCTACATTTTGTAATGCGACATCTCGCATTTGATTTCCTCCAAACAAATCACCTATATGTGTTTTTTTTTTTTTTTAATTGGAAAGTATGGAGTTTTTAAACAATGTCTCCGAGGGCCACAGTTTAGCCTAAGACGTTGTCCAACCTTTTAGTCTTGTATTGAGCCTTAAAAGCTCAAATTTCAAAATCCAAATTTGTTCTCAAAAATACTGGAAAATACTGTTTGTTTTCATTTGTTTCAGATTAGATTGTAAGAATAAAAACTAACTAAAGTTAAAAAACAATCTATTCCAACTTCCCATCATTTTCAACAACGTCTTATTCCCATTCATAGTCACAGGTTAAATGAGTAAATACATTAGGTACTTTTTTTGTGTTTGCCATTAGGGCCTTATAGTCCCTGATCAGCACCATGGACAGCGCACCGCACTGAAACAACAGGCTCAACCCGCCTGGTGATGTTGCACAATGGATGTTTCTTTTATCTTAGCTACTTGTTATGGAGGCAACAATAGTCTTCTTCTCTTGTCATTCATATCCTCATTCTAAATGTGCCATCACTTCCATCACAGTTTTGTAACAAATGATAATTGGCCTCTTTACTTCAGCTGAATTAATGGCTCTTAATAAAGGTAATATGTGATCCAGTCAAGAGGATAATTAGCATAACTCTGTATAATTGGTGACTGGTATTCCTCCAGAATACAAATACAAACAATGCCACTAGCTCTTATTATTCTGAATATGTTAGGCAAATGAGGAAAAGATCATCTCATCTTTAACAAGTTATGTGTGTGGACAGAACATGGCTGGACATCTTCTGCTGCCTAATAGAAAAGATACGTGCAGAGACAGACTTAAAATTCAAGATAAATAAAAGATAAATGTGAGGGGTCAGAATAAGACAAAAACACTGGCTCAAGACCATGATTGTGTTGTATGGAGTACAAAACACAATATACAATAGAATTACAACAGAACAATGGCACAGGGCAGGAATAAACGAGAACATACTTAAACAAAGGTAGAACAGTTTTCAAGAAGGCACCTCATTTATAAATGACTTTTGACTTATCTACTGTAATAACAAAACTAATGTAAACACAGACAGCTTAAATAATACTCTGGCACTTATCTTTTCTGTTCTGTTAAACAAAATGTATTGACTTTTCTCCGGTTTTTGTTTCTGTTTTTTTTTTCTCGTGAAATATCATTATCTTTGTTTTGTCTTGTCAGACATGTAAATGTCATGTAATCTGAGAAGGGAAAATCCCCTATTGGTTGAACTGCTCATAACTCATGTCCACACAAAGGCCATAACTTATGATGAGGGGTCACAAGTAGATATTAGTAGCTGATTTATTCATTTATTGTCATTTTGAGGGGTCACAGGCCCCCCAAAAATGAGAACCACTGCCTTGAATTGACAAGACAATTAAAGAGAAAATGTGAAACAAAAAGAATCAGGAGATATCTGGTTTCTTTGGTTTTCCCTTGGTGGGGGTACTGTAGCTGCCCCTTTTTCCCAAAAATTGAATGAGTCATGGTCGCAGGCAAACTGAAATAAACAAGCCTTGAAGATAATGTTCATCAGCCAGCCTCCTACATCGCTGACCAGCCAGCACTATATCAGACAGACAGCCTTCCCCCCCATTGGCTCGCCCCAAACCATGAGATACAGTTGTGGGTGGTGACCGAGAAAACGTCACACTGCCTGTGATTTTCCCTGCTGCTTCCAGTTTTACACGCAGCAATGATGGGAAATGAACCTGCCCCAGCTTTCCTTAAAAGGAAGGGCAAAGCAGCGTTCAATCAAAAAGTCAATTATTTGCTATAGGGCGAATGCACGTAACATCACCCTGTGTTATAACACTGCTGTGACTGCTTTGAACGGCAGAACATAAGTTGTCTTGGCTGTGAATGACAAATAGTAAACTGGAAAACATAAATAAGACAATTATGATTTTGTGAGAAAACATTTGTATACACAATATAAAAAATAATATTATTTATTAAAATAATGTTCAAAGCTTCTCATTACTTGTGTTCAAGCAGTGTATTCATTTCTAATCACTGGAAATTGATTATGTTAATGATTACACAAATTAGAGAAGTCTTATCTCTTTATTGTTATTAAAGGTCAATCAGTTTATATAACCAAGTCTCACTTAAATTAAAAAGAATATATATATATAGACATTCGCTGATATAAATTTGTATGCTTCCAAATGACCTTTACATTACAACATTAATAATTCATGACCATAAAATGAACAAAATTATTCCAACCTCTGTTACTTTATCACTTTCATTGGGGCTACATGTTATATCACAGTATTAGATGAAATACTAGATTTATGCATTGCATGAATTAAGAGAATCCATAAACATAATTAGGGATTTTACACATTTCGGTTGTCTCATTCTCACCGCTAAGTGCGTTGGCTGTAAAGAATTACCTCTGTCGACCCTGAGGCTCTTTTTTTTTTTGATTGTTGGGATTCACATTTGTGCGTTTGAGAAAATATCTGTTTAGTGTTGCTGCTTAAGCTCTCTTCTCCCACACCCTGAGAGAAAAAGTTCATTAACATGAACTATTTCCCCACAACAGATCTAATGAGATACAAACTGATTCCCCTGCGGAAAAAAGAAAAGACCCTCAAAACAACAGCCCTAAAAACCATCCGCATAATTATTAACACTTCCCCTGTAACAGCCGGTGAGCCTCTGCACTCAAGGGCATTTTGGAAGTGTAGTTAATCCAATGATAATCTTGAGCATGGTTTACACATATTATCGCTTTAATTGCTACGTGTGCTGTGCAATTATACCGTCACCAATTACATGGCTGTAGTTTACTAGCCTGTCTAAGCACTTGGTTCCCTCTAATAGATGCCCTGTATCAACGCTTGCAAGTGAAGCCACCAAGACGTACACTAATGGATCTTCCATTGACATAATGAATTAATTATATGTACTGAAGCAGAGTGGTGTAGTATAATGCTGAGCCATGCTGTATAGGAGTAGATGTAGCGGAGAGAAATGGGAGATTCTAACATAAGAAAGGGACAGTGGATTGAAGGCTTGAGGTGATGTAGCCAATGAAGGTGTAGAGAGAGTACTGTGTGTGTGTGTGTGTGTGTGTGTGTGTGTGTGTACACATGTGTGTCCATCCATTAGAATGCAGAGTGCGTCCTCCAGTGTGAGTCACCCACCCCCCCTCCGTCTTCCCCACCCATCCACCAGCAGCATCTAACTGCAGTCACCGCCTAATATTACGCCTCTGACTTCACACCGGCCAACTGAGGATTCTGTTTCTACGGCAACACGCTCCGGACTCCTCCCCCCCCCCCCCCCCTCCCTTCCTGGCACAAACCACGTGACTTTCAGGAAGGCTTCTCCAACCTCCCCTTTATTGTTATTAACCCTCTCCCGACCGGACCACTGCCAGAGGCTCTCCACAGCAGGCTGCCTGGCTGGCTTCTCGCCTCTCAGAGGTTTCAAAGGGAAATCAGACGTATCTCTAATCTCCCCGGAAGATCAAAGCAGTGCTTGATCTAAATGTTGGATTTGCATATTTCAGAACACGCCAGAATGAGTCAATATGGTTCTTCAGTTGTCTGGGACACTTCTTGTCAATAAGAGAGTAGTCTATAAAGTTTAAAGCTGCAATAGTCAATATTTTCATGTTAACAGTGGATCACTGTGCACTCCCTGCCCAGCACCAAACAGCAGACAGACACAGTTAGCGATTAGCTGGTGAACATAATGGATCGAATAGCAGCTAATGAGCCAGATATTTCCCTCAGGAGTTGGTGGAGACCAAAAACAGAGCTAAAATGAGAGTGAATATTTGATTTAGATTAATCAGGTGACCAGAATCACAACTCCAAACGAATGCTAATATTGTTCCATGTGTGCTGGATGTGGAAATAAGCAATTGTTTGATAACACGATCAACATGGCACCTTAAAAGCTAATAATATGTCAGTGTTGTGTTCACAGCTTGTTTCCGCAAAAATCAGTGCATGTAGGTTTAGGCGAATTTGGAGAAAATGTAAATGTGCACATACAGTAAAATACTAAAGATGCACAAATTTGTTTACCTTTTATACAAAAGGTTTTCGGTCAGGTTACTATCATGACGTCTTCTTTCTGCTCCTGAGTATGTGGTGCTGTAATGCAGGAAAGGTCGAATGATAAAAGGCATCAAACACTCATCCTTTATAGAGTTTTTAAATGGAAAGAAGAACCTTGGCATCCGGCAGTGATCTCACCTGAATATTGCCTCACTGGCACAACTGTTTCCTCAGCATCCCGTTGGGAGATATGTTGGTTGTGTATGTGTGTGCACGCGCCTGAACACACGCGTGTGTGAATGGATGAACTTTATGAATGAAAACTCTTCTTCCTGAGCTGCAGACAGGAGGTGAGATCATCTTGTTGAAATGGAGAATCCCCCACCCACCAACCCCCTTACCCGCCCACCAATACTGGTTGGCGCCAATCTTAATGAGTCCCATCAGAGGACTACATGGATGAAATGCACAGTAGTGGCAACCTGACTGATGCCAGTACTGTCCAATATCAGCTTCCCCCGACAGACAGGCAGGGATCACTCCATCGTGCGTATTGACACAGACAAACATGACCACAAACAAATATAGACACACGCTTATGTCTTCTTTCATTGGGAATCTAAAAGAATGTGTCTGCTTTTCTACTGTTGGTTTTTAGTCAATGTGAAGTTGAAGCAGAGGGCCAATTATCTTTGCTTCTTTTGTTCACGTTCCCTTTAGGAGCAGAGTTGAGTGGATTTGATGATTGGCCACCTATTCAGCAGTGTGTGAGGGAGAGTGACAATGAGTAACACAAGGGGCTCTCGATGAGGATCCATAAATAGGCTCTCCAAAGAGCCAGAAGCTGCCCTCCCCCTCATTCCCCACACCAAATCACACACACACACACGCACACACACCTCTACTCTACCCCCTTCCCCCTTAACCGGACTGGGACAATCTGTGACCACTTGGCACCAGGCCGTTCACAACATACTGTACACTCATAGTCGAAGGCATGTATACACACATGCACACACATGCCATTCCTCTCGACATCCTTCACTGCAGGCTTCTGTTAATTCCCTCCTACAGATTATGAGGCATGTTGCCAAACAATGCAGCATTTTACATCAGCCTGTGGTGGATACCACAGAGTGTTATACAGTCATTCCTTTAGTAGACAGATTAAAGCTTTGCAGTTCTAATTGAGCACATTTTGTTTATTTTCTCCTAGAATAAATGAAGATCTGTGCATGTATGCAGTGGGTATGTAACATGACAGGAGAACGCACGTAGAAGTTTTTATCTGATAAAGAGTGATACCCTGCGGCGTTCATTCTGTGCTTGTTTCTGCTGGAGTAACAATAACAGAAGCAGAAGCTGTGTTGGTGGACATCAGAGGCAGCAGCACGGACCCTTAGAGGACTGAACATCCCTGATGAGGAGCCATCCTGCAACTGCAAGCACCAATAAATAAATCATGAAGAAAGTTTGAAGAAAAAGATAGAAATAGAACAGAGGATGTACTGCTCCATCCAGACCGCCTTAAGACAGACTAGGGAGAGGAATTATAGATATGGATGACATAAAATAGCAAGAATGATTAAAGCCGCTGATTTTTGCCCACTATCTCTATTTCATGTGATATTAAAACCAACATTAAACATTCATAAACCACATTTTTGGCTAGGGTTCCTTGAATATTCATTTGGGAACTTGAAGATAATGGTACATTAGATTGTAAAATTAAATATAAGCATCAAGTCTGCTGTCAAAAATAATTTTAGAAATGCAAAAATTGTCTGACAGTGTCCCTAATGGTTCTAATGGTTGTCAGAGTATGTTGTTAAACATTTAATTACTTGCATAAAACAGGTCCATTATTATTTTGCTGTTGCTCCCTGTTTCCCTTTGGTGGGTCTGAGAGTTATAAAAAACCTCTTGTTATGGTGCTTCTGTATCGAAACCCAATACAGAGTTCTCAGAAAATCTTATTTTCATTTGGCGAAGGCTTCAGGTGGAAGCAGAAGGCGGAGAATGACTCAAAAGATGAATAAATGAAAACAGAAGCAATCAATTTGTCCAAACTGGAGGTATCAAACTCAGCCAGTGCAATGATCTCTTTTCATTTCATAAAGCTCTGCAGAGAGAAGAAGAGAGGGAGGCTTTGAATACTTGTGTATTTGTGCAGGTTTCTCAGTCTCACGTGGTCAGTCTGCGCACTAGTTAGGGTTTCCCTGCTGTCTACAAGCAGCACGATGAGGTCATCGTTAGGGTTTAAGCCCAACACGAGCTTAGTCTGGGAGATAAGGGCTGGATTTGGATTTAGCACTCAAAAAGGGTCATGCAGCTACAACCATTTAGGCTGTCAGTAAATACACAGCTCAGACATGGGATCCCCAGCTGTTCCACAAACTCACATCTTCCCCCGTGTCAGCCAAATAGTTTGACTCTTGGAAGATTCTCCAGTGTTTACAGTGATTTCATGATGATCTCCCAGTTGGCCTGCAGAGTTACACTGACGTCCATTCATCATGCAGGATTTTCCTGACTTGAATGTGTGAGCTGTGTGATTTGGGAGAAGTGAATGAGTCCCATTTATTGGTGTTGTACATACTTAAGGCTTACCATGATGATTTAGAGGCCATTTATAGTAAAAATGCCTCAACAAAACCCTGAAACGTTAAAATACAAATGTATGGTTGCTCAATTTTGATGTGTTTAAGTGTGAAACGCCTTAAAACCTTGAAAAGAAGGCAAAAATATATAATTTAATTAGTATTTATTCAGATTTCTCCAGTATTATACGGTGCAGTTTTTGTCAGTGATTTATGAATGTTGTTGTAGACATTTGGTGTGAAAATATGATTGTGATTTCTTTATTTTGGGACTTTTGGTGGGCTAGTTTTGTTTTTTAAATTTGCATGCAGGATTCTGAATCTGGTTTATGACTTTATGGTGTCTTGTAAGGTATGTGTGCATGAGTTTTATTAAAGACAAGATAATAAAACCTTCATTCATTCATGTGTGAAGGCAAGACTGCCAGGCCTTGGAAATAACACCTTGAAAAATAACTATATTTAAACAGGAACCTTTGAAGATGAGGATATTGCGCGTATTATTTTCAAACACAAAATGAGATTTGTTTTGAAAGATGACAGTTGTTTAAATTGGTGTGATATTTTATTTCATTCAGGTTAATTGAAGTCGCTGAGGGAAACAAAGCCCGCCTGGGGAAAGTCCCATTTAGGCCCTGTGCTGTCCCACTCTCCCTATCTGAGAGAAATGGGTCAGTAGAGATTGGAGATGATAATAATAAAAAACGACCTGCCGTCCTTCCTTCATACCCCTCTGTGGCAGACGGGGTAGTGCTCACCGATTATGCACCAATTACACTCGATACAGAAGGCATTAATAGGGTTTGAAAGGATTTACACGGCGCTGTCCAGTCAAATGCTGCATGCTTTGGGGATGACATCATTTTGATCACCTCACATACCGGCTGACCCCCTCCTCCCTGCCTAAGAGTAGCCTCACGCATAAACCCGTTTACCTGCGGTTGTCCCGTGTCTCACCGGACTGAGCTCGTCACAGCGCATTTCTTCTCTGATAGGATAGCAGGACAGCAACACTGCCTCTCCCTCCCTCCCATCCTTCTCTCCTCGGTCGTGTTTACTATAGGTGAGATAGCCGTATAAATTCCTAAGTGTGCGCAGATCGCATCCTCAGAGGAGAGTGGAAAAAGAGGCGGAGGTGCAGGAGCAGGAAAACAAGCGAACCGAGGGAGCGTATAGCTATAGCCGTGTTTACTGTTCACTGGGATAAACGCAGGAGAAAACGCAGACTCCCTGTCATCCAGGGCGGAGAAACCTCGCTGGATGCAGAGAGGAGGAGGAGGAGGAGGAAGAAGAAGAACAAGCGTGGATGCTTATACCGACAACCCCAGAAAGGGAGAATTATTAGGCGGTTGTTATTAGAATCGATCCTAAACTATAAAGTGGAATAAGCTTGTGCTGTCACCAGCGATGGACTTCAGCTGTCGGCACTGAGGTACGTTGGTTTTACATTGGCAGCTTTCAGTCGGCGTCATAAGCAGCAAGGAGAAGACAGCTGGTCTATAGCTGATCTTATCCCTAAATAACGCATCCGGTCCTTTATTATTCAAATATAAACTGCAATAGTGTGTTTGAGTGTAACTTCAGCGTTGTCAGTGATGCTGCACGGATGCACCGGGGATCTTAAACCGCAGGAGGTGCGAAGAGAAGCGATGATGCGCACAAGAAACCCCTCCAATGCCATCCACAATGCACTGGCCTGCAACAGACCGTAGCCTGCTCCGGCAGCTCCCGCAGCTGATACCTCGAAATAAATAAAGTGGGAGCAGGAACAGGACTATTAGCAGGCAGGATCAGTCGGATGTGAATGATGTGTGATTATTCCGGATTTCAGACACCAGATGTGTCTCAGTGGTTGGGTTTCTCCCTGCTCAGAAAATTATAATGAGGATGATTTTTTCCAGACTTTGAGCTTCATGGTTGCGGTGTTAACGAATCCTCTGGGCCGTGTCTGTCTTGTTTTGGACTATCTATATGATTTCTCTCTTCCTATTTTATGAATTATAGATGGCAGTGGTATCACGGCATAGTGGGCCTCACACATCAGATGCCGGGCACATTACTTTTAGTTAGGGTAATTGTCACAGTAGGGTGGTCGATATAATAGTCTTAATAGTGTGTAAATACATTTAGGCTTAGTAATTCTCAAATTGACCTTCAAATTGACCATGGACTGCAAAAATGATAACCTGGAAAGAAAACACATGTTTGTTTTGTCTCATATGCTGTACAACAACACGATGATGTTAGTATACTGTTCAGGGTTTTTGATCTGTATCATTATTTTACAAAGCCGGTAAAACCTGCCACCTCTTAGTCTTGCTTGTCAGAGATAGCAGAGGAGGAGTGGATCACTTCAAAAGGCTCTCACAAGAAATAATGCATTTTCATTCTCCGCTGAGCGTGTATGTGCTGTCGTCCTTGGAGAAATGACAAGCTTTGAAGAGGCTTGCAGAATTCTCACGTTATTATACAGCCCATCATTTGATCTCATCCATTTTAATATACCAATACCAGTGATGTTGCACGAGTAGTAAATAACCAGCTGTGGCACCATTTTGCCTTTAGAACATTGTTTTTGTTAATCATGAACATGCTAAACCAAAAGCAATGCAACACTATGTATGTAATATTCAGTAAGATGTAAAGAAATTACTTAATTTAGTTACAGTGATGCTGCAGCACCTACATAAGGTTGTCAAGTTAGCCTGGGGGGGAGGGGGGGGGGGGTCTAATATTATTTGCTGCGCACTTCATCAAAGGTAGTGCTGAACTGAGGCTTTCTCAGATTTATGGTCCTGACAGGCTGCTCTTTTGTCCTTTATCCACGCATCCTGAATCATGTTTCACATTCTAGTATTGATTTGATATCTTCAGAGATCAGACATCATGACTCATAAGTTAATGTCATTGCCCTGATCACCAGGCACAAAGAGTGACAACCACTGTACTTTCATCTTCACCCATATTTCATTTTACAAATTGCATCAGCAGTGCAGCAAGCAATACACTGTTGCTTCTGAGTTGTGAGTAATGCTGAAAACGATTTGTTTCATGATATTTCTCTTCTGTGCTGATGATGAACATTTTACTAAAACTGCATGTTTTTCACTCAGTCTGTTGTTGTGTACTCTCTGAAATGTTACCCTTCACCATAGACCCCTGCAGAGCCCCTCTTCATAGAAAGCTGCAAAGCACTTTCTGGGCGATACAACAAAACAAAAAAGAGGAGCACAGAAACTATGAATGTGCATTTCTTTGATACTGACTGATACTGCATGGTTTTTTGGGGTACAGAAAAGTCACTCCACTGAGTTCCTCTGCCACTTATGATAACTTGCTAACTATAGCTAAAGGTTCTACTTATAGGAGGCCTAAATAATCATCTTCCAGAGGTGACTCTCTCCTACAGACTCAATATTTAGCTAAATCAGCTGTCATGGCTCCCAGAGGGTAAGATAATGATTTTAACTTTGATTTGATTTATAACAATTTCCATCCTCTTTTTCTCTCTTCCTCTCTCTCTCTCTGTGTTCGGTCTTGTCCAGGCTCCGAGTTCTCTTGTTGTTCTGATGACCACGGGCCATCATGGCGCTTATTCATGAACCTCGTGCCCCCTCTCCTTCTCTCTCCGGCTTCAACACACCTCTCTCTGATCCTCCATCCTTTCGCCGCCTCGATGCTGAAACACCCTGCACCCCAGAAATGGACCTTACCCCGACCCAGTGCGTCCTTCGCAACGTCCTCTCCATAGACAACGGAGGTGCTGTCGAACCTGGGGGTGGAGGAGGAGAGGGGCAGACTGCCGGGCACAGCCAGACACCAGGCGAGGAACAACAGGAGCACTTTGCCAACAGTGTCCTGAAGCTCCACGAGCATGATGGGAGTCCCGGAAGGACGGAGGGAGAGGGGCAGGAGCTGGACAGCAGTGCGGTCAGGAGCCAGGCAGATGACGCCAGGCTACAGTGCCAGTCTACCGGAGGGGGAGGAGGGTTTCTGGAGGGGTTGTTTGGGTGTCTGCGGCCTGTCTGGACTATGATTGGCAAAGCTTACTCCACGGAACACAAACACAACCTGGACGGTGAGTCTAGCAGTCAAATCCATTTCAACGGAAACACATAAACACATCTACACACACTGGCATCAATGGTTGCTTTTAGTTTTCCAATAAAAGCAACCACTATATCCCATTTAATTCCAGACGGAAGCTTTGATATGCTAATTAAATGATCTTATCCCCCAGTTTAATTACATTAAACAGTTGGTAGAAAAATGACTCCCACAAAGGCCATGTTGTAAACAAACACTTTCCTTGACGTGAAAGAGCTGCGGCCAGAGACAGAGACTCTATCAAAGCTGCAAAGGGCTTATTTTCCCCTGATATTTTCCCCCCATCCTTTTGCCTGCTTGTGCCCACCCCACCTTCCTCCCACTACCACTGAAAACTAGCTCCCTGTGACGCTGTGTTGTTTATGTCTGCAGCCACTACAATAGCGCAGAGCTCCCCCGGGACTCCTCTGCCAAATCTGCTTCATGAATTATGCATGGCCACGCTCTGACCCTGCGCCTCTCATCTCTATTAACGCAAACCTGACACGCACACACACACACATATATGTGAGCATGTGCCCAAGGATGACTGCACGCACACATAAACACCTCCACAATTTAAAACACTTAATATCTAGCACTGACATGAACACATAAAGTCGGATAAGATGCCAAAAACAAAATAAATACAGCAGGCTTGAAGGTGGCAGATTTATATGTCTCCTTGTCTTTATAGCCTTCTGATATTTTATCACCCGTTTGACTTCCACATCTCCCCTCCGCTTCCCCCCTCCTTCCATCTCTTATTGTCTCCTTTCGCCTCCTTTTCATCCTCTGCTGTTATCACTCCCAGCCCATCTGCACCTCGCTGCCCCCCTCCTCTGTTTAGCATCACAGGGAGTCACACACACTGACGAGAGCAAAACGGATATTATAAAAGTGAAAGAAATAGGAGTATTGCAACTGAATGTCTGCCTGCCATATCACAATGCTCTATTCTTAAGCTTTGATTGAAATGCACAATGTAGCACAATAGAAAGCAGGAAAACTGTCTGTGAAGGACTGTGATGTTCTAAATTTCCTCAATTTTTCAAATCAAACAAAAGCAGACCCGGGGAGATTGTGGTGTATCAGATGTGGCCTTATGTCTTTGCTGTGGGACATTTGAGGGGCTCATTAGAGACCGAGCCCTCAATCTATCACTGGAGAGCATTAATCATTCATATCATCCTTATTAATATGATAAATGTGTCTGAATCTTTTCTGCTTGGGTTAAGAACAGCAGCAGAGCAGGCTGTATATTTTCTCTGTATTAACAGCCTGTCTTCAGCCACATGGACCCCTGCCGACCCGTGGGGAATCCCCCTCCCTTCTTTTCTCTTAACACATACACACACACACACACACACACACACACACAAAGCTACCACCACCATTACCATCACTACCCCTCCACCTCCCTACTCACCATACATCCACATTAGGCTCTCAGATCCCCTCCCTCTTCCTGCCCTCTCCTGAGCGTTGGGCCCCTGTTTCGCATCAGCCCCACAATGGCACTAAGCAGGATTTAGGAGGCTGAGGGAGAATTACCCACAGGAGATTAGAGCTCCCTGTCTGTCTGCCTGCACACCCTGAGTCTTAGGTTAAGGTGAGGTTCAACTACAGAACAAGATATCAGCTTGGGCTCTGGGTTGACTCCAAGAGCCAGGGCTTACTGTTACAGGTCTAACCTATTATTGCAAAACAGCTTAGCCTGTTGTGGTGCTGTATGCTGTTAAGTGTTCTTTTCTGTCCTGATTTAATACGTTTAGCTTTTGATAAAAGGTTTTGAATGAATGCAACAATAAACATGAAATGAGCATGTTTTGTTTTCATTTTATTAGCAAACATGTTGACATATTAAAGGACTAGTTCGACATTTTGGGAGATAAGCGTATTCACTTTCTTGCTGAGAGTTAGATGAGAAGATCAACACCACTCTCATGTCTGTACGGTAAATATGAAGCTACCGCTAGCAGCCAGTTAGCTTAGCTTAGCACAAAGACTGGAAGCAGGGGGAAACAGCTAGCCTGGCTCTGTTCAACCGTAACAAAATCTGCCTACCAGCACCTCTAGCTTATTAGTTTAAACATTAGTTCTGGTTTGTTTTATCCGTACAAAAACCAAAGCGTAAAAACAACACCTTGTGGTTTTGTTACCGGGGGTTATGTGCTGGGCTATTTAAGTTGCCAGGCAACCGGTGAAGAATTCAGGAAGTTGCTGCGCCCATAAAACTACAATTGATTGAACTTGTTGGATTAAACCAACAAGATACTTTAAAGTATGAAGAGACTGATGTCAAAATAACTCAATCATGTAACTAGACAAGGGGTGACATGTCTGTAATAAAGCAAAATAATCATCACAACATCAAAAACATAGGACATTTCTATTAATCATTAAAGCTGCGCCCCTTAATAACTGTCTGGTGTTTAGTTAAGTTATGAAACATCAGCTAAGAATATGAGTTTTCAGCTTAGTGTCCTCATCCAAGTTGGTAAAAATAACCTCTAATCGGTACAGGTTAATATGGCAATCATCACACTGCTCTATATGTCAACACCAACTACTTTGCCTCCATCTTATTCCCCAATCTCAGAGGCGTGGGAGGTCCCATTCGAGGAGATATCTGACCTGCAGTGGGTGGGCAGCGGAGCCCAGGGCGCCGTCTTCCTGGGCAAACTGCACGGACAGGAAGTGGCCGTAAAGAAAGTGCGGAACATCAAAGAGACAGACATCAAGCACCTGCGCAAGCTCAAACACCCCAACATCATCACTTTCAAGTTAGTAGAAAAGATCAGTAGGCTTATTAGGTCACAAGAAGTGCAGAGCATGCCACTAAAATTGCATGTTTATATGTATATGATGGATTCGTTAAGTGAAAGCTTTTTAGTTAAATTTGTCAGGTTTTCAGGAATTAAGAAATGCAGCCTTGAGTTTACCAATGGGGCTTTTAAGCTTATTATTTGCCTATGTTATAATGAGTCAACCCAAATATGACTATGTGATCCTTCAAATTACATTATAACGTAAAATGCCTATAAACTGTCAATTTCGAGTTTTCCTATTTATTACTTGCATTGTAACAACTCTAATATGTTCTGTCTTAACATACTGTACCTACTGTACTTCTCCACACTCTCAGAGGTATCTGTACCCAGGCTCCATGTTACTGCATCATTATGGAGTACTGTGCCCAGGGACAGCTGTATGAGGTGCTGAGAGCAGGCAGGCAGATCCATCCATCCCTGCTCATGGACTGGGCCATGGGCATCGCTGGGGGCATGAACTATCTTCACCTCCACAAAATCATCCACAGAGACCTCAAGTCACCAAAGTGAGTTTTGTAGACCTGGTGAAAATGAACTGTGTGAATACAGCTCTGTAATTTAAGTGTAAATGATAGTATCAGAGCAAAGGGGTCACTAAATAAATAATAAAACTTAGATAGTTGAGAGTCAGGAAGCTGTTCAAAGTAGGGGAACATTATCTTGTGACCCGCAGTGGGGGTCCCGACCCACAGGTTGGGGAGCCACTGCTTTACAAAGATGCATTGACTGGCCAAATGTAGATGCTATAATTAATGTGAACATTTCAAACTCTGAAAGGCCCTGACTGCAACAGCACTGGTCAGCTTTTGACAAAACACGGAGTGATGATGTGTCATGTTACTGAGCGGCCCAATGATTGGTTTGAATTAGTATACATTTACGTAACGGCTGATTTAATTTAATTTTTGCACACAGATGGACTCTAACATGTAAATATAAACTTGCTGTTCAATGTTTCATTCCAGCATGCTGATCACCTACGATGACTCAGTGAAGATTTCTGATTTCGGCACGTCCAAAGAGCTCAGTGACAAGAGCACCAAGATGTCCTTTGCCGGTACGGTGGCCTGGATGGCTCCTGAGGTCATACGCAACGAACCCGTCTCAGAGAAGGTGGATATATGGTAGGTGTCACAACCCTTTTACGTGGTCCTTTTGCACTGGTGACTCTTTGCCATTTTCCCTTATGGTTTGTCTTGTCTGCCATTGAATCAACATAGAATCTCATTAGTTGCAGCCTACTACAGTAGAGAGCGCAGGATCCTCTTTCCAGAAAATCTATTCTGTATGATGTACAATATCTCATTACATGAAATTCTATAGGGCCTCTGCCATATCTGATGGGTTGCCCTGTGTTAAGCCATGATCTCCCCTAGTACATTCTCCCCCTCTCTCTCTCCCATCCTACATCCCTCCATCACTCTTCCTCTCCGTCCTGAAAGGAACGCTGGCTAATTTAATAATTTATTTGCCAGATGCTGCAGTGCTCAGGAGAGGCTGGAATAACCTTCCGAGCCTGCGGATGGTTTGGCCCAGAGCCAGCAGTGCATTAGCAGAAAAGTGAAAGTAGGATTAAAAAGCTTTTGATGTGGAAAGAAAGCAAAGCATGGGTGTATACTGCACAGTTTTGTTTAAATCTATGTAAATTAGGTAATAGCCCATACCACAAAAAGAGTGAGTCAGACAAGGAAAGGCTACGGTGAAGTATTATCTTGTATGTATTCAGTTTTGTTTTGCGCAGATATACTTTGACAGATGGTACAACTCATGTGACTTTCTGGTTTTTATATAAGGACTGTACTAAAATAGCCAGAGGTAGAATTTAACATAAATACATTTTAAGGTGATACAAATGAATTAAACAAAATATAACCTTAACTCAGCTCACCACACAGGTCAACAAATTAACACACAATAAATAGGAGAAGAAAGAAAAATTACTGTCAGTCACTAAGCCAAAAACAATACAATGCTATAAGCTAAAACCTATATGTGGTAACTGGTAATAAATACATTAATAAATAAATATAAATATCTAAAAATCCCAAAAAGCATGTTGCACTACAACATAAGAAAATGTTACCCACTGTAACAGCAGGACATAAGCCAACAAAATGGAACCCATATGTTGACTGGCTTCAGTATAAATGCATTGCATTATGTAAAATAATTGTAACACAGTAAGAATTGGCTTCACTTGGTTATATAGGTACAGTGATTCTGTTTTCATTTCTTTGTCTTCAGATGAAAATTATAATGATTTAAGAAAAGTCACACTGAATTGACAAACAGCTCATTCATTATATTACTGAATGATGTTATACTGTATAGAAATAAGTCAGTAACGTAGTTGTAATCCATCATCTTAAGAGCTGATATTTAACCTGGTGGTAAAAAAAATAAATACATGCATTACCTTGAAATCAAAACTCTCTTCTTGTGAATTTATATCATGAATCATAAACAAGGAGATGGAGAGACTCTATAAATACACATGTAAACAGCACACACCCCCTCAACGCTAAGTGTGATGCTATTGGCACCTTGGAAACTGTACATGGTCACCATGACAACCCAGAGAGTCACCAACAACAGACTTTCCTTAGCCACCTTCCCCGTGGGCCTGCTCTCTTGCTCCCGTGCCAAACAGAGGTAGAGCTGGAGCTCATCAATGAAGCACTGTAGTGAAATAAAGCATCGTGTTTTGGCAAAACATTCGTTTGCCACCAATTACTGTATTTGTTTTTGGAGCTGTGATGTATTTCTCAGGGCGTATATTGACCTGACACCAGGAAAATTAGTAAAACAACCATATATGCACATAGAAGCAATCACTGGGAGTCGGCAATATACTGTACATTATTTTGGGTATCACCAGTCTAACTGTTAAGCATTCATTAACTTGATTCCAGTGAGAGAACAAAACTTGTGACAAAACTTTTCATAGTACCAAACTTATTAAACCTTGATAATATTCAGTTTAAGCTACCAAAGACAAGGCATTAGCATCAAAGGCTTTTTACAGTGATAAAGTCTCCATCAGATATCACAAATCTAAATCTCAAGATTTATTTCCGCAAAGTTAAAAGTCTGACATTTCAGTCATGCTTCCTTTCATCAGTTCACTTCACATCTTTGTCAGTGTGTCTGAAAGTAAATATGCCACATCTCTTTGCAGGTCATTCGGTGTCGTGCTGTGGGAGATGCTGACAGGAGAGGTGCCCTATAAGGATGTGGACTCCTCCGCCATCATCTGGGGAGTGGGCAACAACAGTCTACAGCTGCCTGTACCTGACAGCTGTCCAGACAGCTTCAAACTGCTCCTGAGGCAATGCTGGTGAGCGAGCGGGCGGGCGGGCGGGGAGGAGGGTGCGGAGAGGAAGGAGGCAGGGAGAGATGGAGGGAAGAAGAATGATGTGGAAAAAGAAAGCTGAGGCATCAGCACTAAGAAAACATAATGACATTAGAAGCTTTAAAATGGCTGAGATAGTCAAAGTCGTCCGGGGGAAGGAAAGAGAAGATTTGAAACTTTGTTTGAATTGTTCGCAGGAACTGCAAGCCAAGAAACAGGCCTTCCTTCCGACAGATTCTCCTGCACCTTGACATCGCCTCAGCAGATATCCTGTCGACTCCACAAGAAACTTACTTTCAGTCTCAGGTAAGCTTCCTTTGTCTCTGTCAACAATCCAAACGGCTACTTTGATACCTAAATGACGGGTACATTTTTATGTAATTCAATTATTTTTATTTTAGATTTTTCATCAGTCCCAGTTTAGACATTACAGAGAAAGTACACAGAAAAGAAAAGGAGAATTAAGTCAAACAGCACTTAATTAACAA
The DNA here is from genome assembly GCA_005408345.1 of Macquaria australasica. Classification (NCBI taxonomy): domain Eukaryota; kingdom Metazoa; phylum Chordata; class Actinopteri; order Centrarchiformes; family Percichthyidae; genus Macquaria; species Macquaria australasica. The sequence goes on from SEMN01000127.1 coordinate 100,886, forward strand.
TATTGTTCAGACACTATATTTATAATTAAGGAACAATATAAGTGAGAACCATCATTCCTCAAGTCACAGTCTCCCTTGACAAATAAATAGATACCAGATTAGGTACACATGAGCTCTGTATGTCACGTATTAGAAAACCTCCTGTCAACAGCAGCCAGTATCTCTAATAGTCATTTTGCTGTCAACCCACTGCCATTTGTTTCCAGTGTGCTGCAGTAACTACAGGCAGTGCAGAGTGTGCAGCTGCACCGGCCTCTCGGGAGCCCACTAATAATACCTGTCCTTTCAATCACAACATATTATTGTTGGTTCCTTGGTCTTTGTTCCTTTTCACATGCGAGTGCTGATTTATGGTCAAAGAGGGAACCTTTTGCAACCTCCATCATATCAAAGCGTGATGGAGAAGGTGGGTGCTTGTGAGACTGCCTGTGATAGGGTGGAGGATGGGGGGGCCTGTGACAAATATGTTAGACCACTGCAAACCCTAAGAGATGAAGGACAGGAGACTTAGAAGGAGAAGTATAATTGTGTGGAAGATGTGTGTTTACTCAGCCATGCAGAACCACAGATCCATTTATAACTCAAGCGTGTATAATCGCAAGACACACTTGTGCACACAAACACACAAAATGAATAAGATTTCATTTTCTTTTCGCAGCAAGCCCACTGCCTCCTCCTCCATTTATATCTCATCATGAAAAATACAAACCGCTTTCACTCTTTCCACTTATCCTTGATCCTTTATTTCTCCCTGTACCCCTCTCCCCACCCCTGCAACCCTCCCCAGTTTCTCTCCCCTCTGCCCCATAATGGATTTTTCTTGTGACATTAGAAAGAAGTATTTGCTGCTGGAGTGTATTGATTGGTTTAATGGCAGGGAGCAGAGAGCAAAGAGAGAGGAGGAAGAGGAAGAGTGCGCACAGAGTCCATTAGCTTAATAAGAAGAGCACAGACAGAAATACACACACACGTGGTACACACACATGCATGTATGTACACACACTCATATCTGACTTCCTTTGTCCTTTGATATGACAGGTATCAGATAACAGCTGTCACACTCCACTGTGTACAAGAAAATGCCCGTGCTGCATTTCTTTCTTTTTTTTTGTGCTCATGTCATGTCAGTTCATGTTCAGTTTCCCTCCCTGTGTATTGATTATCATCTGACAGCTTAATGGGTTTTGTTTCAATGATACACATGAACCTCAGTCACTCTGCAGATTAAGAGCTTTTATACTAGATCAAGGTGCAATTAAGTTTATTTTCAATATTATCATTTATTACAGATAATATTATTACTCAAATGAAGTCGAGTCATACTTCATTATCCCAATGGAAAGCAGTTTTCCAAGTGTACAAATCTGATTTTAGTTTGCATGGCTTACAAGTGTAGTACTACTGATTTCTGACTGACACTGGTGGTCGTACTCACTTTACAGGCAGCTCTGGCTATCTTGAATTGTTCATATACAGAACATAATTAATTGTAGTTGGTACTAATAGTAGTGGTGGCACAAGTGTTGGGAATAGAAGCATTGATCATAGTAGTAGTGGTTGCAGGAGTAATATAGAAGATACCATTTGTAATTTAAAGCTATCTTTTTTACCACATACACTCTTCTGCTTTTCAGCATAAAGACATTTTTTTATTCTTACCTGTAAAATGGTGAAATATGTAGTCTTTAAAACCTGCTCTGATGGATGTGTTTTGTTTGTCTCGCCAGGCGGAGTGGAGGGACGAGGTGAGGCACCACTTTGAGCAGATCAAGTCAGAGGGGACGTGTCTTCACAGGCTGGACGAGGAGCTGATCAAACGACGCAGAGAAGAACTCAGGTTAGCGATGAAATATAGAAAATATAGTTCTACCACTAACAAATATGTTAGGATAAGATAATTATTGAGAAACCCATACAATTATAGAGTAGTAGATAAATGTATGTGTCTGTGTATTAATGTCCTTCTCCGCACAGACATGCGCTGGACATCCGGGAGCACTACGAGAGGAAACTGGAGAGAGCCAACAATCTCTACATGGAGCTCAACGCCATCATGCTGCAGCTGGAGATCAAAGAGAAAGAACTGCTCAAGTATGAAAACTGCCATTGATTTACAGTACCTATAAAAAGTACTCACCCCCTTGGAAGTTTTCATGTTTTACAACATTGAATCAAAGGGAATTTAACGTGGCTTTTGACATTTTCTCAATTCTTCTTCGCAAAACTTGCTCAAGTTCTGTCAGGTTGTATGGGGATTGTGAGTGAAAAGCCTTTTTCAAGTCCAGCCAAAGTCACAGATGATACAGTAATGGTTATCAAGTAGACGTAGGGCAGCATACTTTTTTCATTTTTATTCATTTTTTAGTTAGTGCAAAATGTATCGCACTGTAACAATAGAAAAACTAGGGTTGAAATTATTGAAATACTTTTTACCAATAGCTTTGTCCATCAACATTGGTTAAGCTGTGTTTTTGTAATGAAAGAGCACAGAAAGGTGCTCTTTCATGGCCATTACATGCAGTCACACAGGGCCATTGCATGTAACAAAGTGCTCTCTTATGCCATGCTGAGTATTTATTGACATCCATTAAACGAGTATTGGCTTTGTGTTTAAACATCAGGCGGGAGCACTCACTGGACAAGAAGTACCCGGGCTGCTTCAAGCACCACAGTTCCAGACAGTCAGCCTCCTCCAACTCGATGGAGAAACTCATGAAGAAACGCAACGTACCTCAGAAACTGCCATCGCACAGCAAGAGGTGAGACAGCAAGGATGCTGTTATCTACATTTACAGCATTTATGTGTAGATGGTTTGATGAAGATGCTTTTGAATATTATGTGAACCCCAAGTCTATGTTAAAAGGATAAGTCTGGTGATATTCTATATTTTCTTAATATCAACAAAAAGTATTCCCTGTGTAGACAAAGTTTGATATTGCTAATTCCTTTCTGCCATAAAGACCTCCATTGTTGTCCAGAAACTATTAAAAACTACATCAAGAAGCCACACCATTGAACTGAGTGACATGTTTCTTTATTATCATGAACATGGGCACTGTAGTTTGTGTTGAAACAATCCTATATACACTGTCCTACTGCTCTAAATACTCACTAGCGTACCAAATCTGCAGCTTAAAATAGTCCCCAACAAATACACCATTTACTCCTGTTTGAGTAATATTTGCTAAAAACTACAGTGCCCAGCTGTTTGATAGTATTTAGCCTTTTTTTTAAAACTGAATGTATACATTTATGACCCATTTTAAAGACTTACATCTTCAGTAGGAACTAATGTGCTTGGGGCTGAGTGCCACAGACTGGGTAGAGGAGTTGGAAAGTTTTGAAAGATGGACTAACACATTGTTGGTTTTGATCTTTAGGAAATTTGTTGACAATAACAAAATATAGAATATCAACCAGCCTTATCCTTTAATTTATATCATGAAGCATGCAGGAGATGAACTAGTATCTGTCTAGCAATTAATGCATTTAAAAGTTTATTCTTTCCCCCTGTTTTTTATCAATTATGTCCCTGTCCTCTCCAGGCCAGACTTACTAAAGTCAGAGGTCATCCTCCCCAAACTGGACTCTTCCATGACCCAGGTCACAATCCCTAACAAGGGCTCGACCTCCCCCGGCCGCTCACGCAGAGGAAAACCCCGCTACAGGAAGGCTGGTAAAGGCAGCAGTGGGGACTTGGCTCAGCTGAAAGCCACTCTCTCCTCTTCATTAGCAATGGTCAATGCCACCACATCTGTTCCCAGCAGCAAGCAGCATCTAGACCCCAGTGCAGCCCTCAGGGGCCTGCAGCATGATCTGCTGCTCAAGAAGATGTACTCCTCGAGCCCGGATCTCATTTCAACCACCTTGGAGGCTGAAGGCCGGAGGAAGGGGCAGGCCAGGCCAGGGCTGGACAGAGTGGGCAGCCAGAGCGCCTCAGCCGGGCTGGGGGAGAGCAGAAGGACTGGAGGGGCGGAGGAGGGGCCAGATGTGGGTGTGGGGACTGATGACCTGGCAGAAACACCTCCACGCAGTGACACGCCCAGCGAGGATGCAGCTTCTATTCCATTCTCCAGTAGCCCTGACTCGCCGTGTGGCAGGGGAGCAGCTGCGGGGAGGGCGTCTGTGCTCGGGAACCCCCGCGTCTCCCACGAGGGTGAGGAGAAGGAGGACGGGACGGTGATCACACGCTCACCCAGAAGTCAACGCCTCACACCTGCAGCACTGCTCTACAGGGCGGCAGTCACACGCAGTCAGGTGAGACTTTACCAGCATTGTCTAAGGACATAGTTAGACAAAGCATTGTCAGATTGTGGCCCAGTTTCTCAAAATCATTTTAACTTCTGCCTTATAAGGGAGCAAAGATTAATTAGCAGTGAGAGGCTTTGGGGAAATCAAACCATTTTGACTTCATGTGTTGCCAGTTAAGCAACATACAGTGAGCAAAACATTTTCCTGCTTTTATCAACCCGCTGTACAAGCCAGCATCTGTAGAGGTGTGAAACAAGAGAAAGATGCTGCCATGCTATCAGGATTTAATTGTTTTGCTGTAACAATTGACACTGATAAAGTCCAGATAGTTAACATTTTGGTCTCTAATCTGCCGAATATAATCGCCATCACTCCATTAAGTACGATCCTCATTTTTTTATATGCCATACTACAAATAAAGATAACATGAAAACCCCAGAGCATGGTGGAAAGATTCAAGTGGTTAATTACAGGCCGCTTAATTAGTATTTAATTACTGCCACCTGTGTATAGCTGATTTGTCAGTAGTGGCAGCTGCAACTTCAACTGGCTGTTTCAATATGTGTTAGCTGGGGGTATTTGTATGTTTCACAAGTTAGATATGGGTGATAAATGTGTAGAAGTAGCAAAAGACATTGTAGAGGTTTTAGCTCAGTGATCCCAAAACCTCCGTCATTTTGGCTTTCTGAAAAGTGGTACCATGTACAACATGTACCAGGAGTGTCTTCAGGGTCATATCTTACCAGACGGCTCAGGAATCTTGGCAGGAGTAAGGCGTAGTTAGTGTCCATTGAAGCAGGGAAACACTGGGGTTTCATACATGCTGTTGATTTTTCTCTGCAGAGACGTGGCGTGTCGTCAGAGGAAGAGGAAGGAGAAGTGGACAGTGAAGTGGAGTTGCCAAGGAGACGGTAAGAATTGTTAAACACATTAAAAATGGTTTTTGAAGACCGACTGTATCCACATTTCAATCTGTGCATCCACACAAAACACAAATCCAAAATTAGGAAACATTTGAGCCCCCACACATCTATCCACACAGGTGTTTACTTCTTTAGCCTGACTGGACCTCCTATCATACATCACCCTGACAGCAGAGGGCTAATCAGCCAGATTAACTGAAACCTGTGTGGGTGTGCAGAGCCTTTAACACATAGTATGTGAATATTAGCAACAAAGAATTATTATTTTAAGCTAGTATTTTCATCTTGCAACTTTTTTTCACCCATCATTCCTCTACTGCAAAGTACTTGTAAATGCAGTAAAGCCTTTAAAAAAACAGTTTGTCAGTATACTGTATATGTACTCTTTCCCATTGTATTCCCTCTCAGGCGTCCTGTAAGCATGACCAAGTGCCAGTCCCTGTCCACCTTCAGCTCAGAGAACTTGTCGGTCTCCGACGGTGAGGAGGGAAACACCACTGACCACTCCCACAGCGGCACGCCGGACGTGGTCAGCACCAACACCGACGAGCGTCTGGACGACAAGAGCGACGACCTGCTGTCTCAGGGCTCGGAGATTCCCGCCGACCCATCTGACCCGACCCAGCTGGGCTCTGACGGGTTGTCCGAGAAAGAAGCTGTTCTTCGACAAGTCAAGACCCAGCTTGCTAGTAATGACCATAATTACGAGGTAGGCTGCAGAGAGTGAATGAGAGGAGAAAAGATGATACTGATATAATACAGATACTAAGATGCAGACAATAGGGCATAATCTGCTTTTGTAGTCAACATTAGTCTGTTGCCATTTTAACTCATAATAATTCATGTTTTTCCTCCAAACCAGGGCCTGTATGATGACTCTGACTGTGACAGCGCAGAGCTGGATCATTCAGGCAGTGCAGAACCCAGCCAACCTCCAGCCAACTGGTGAAAATCTGACACCTCAGCCCACTCAAACACCTGCAGATGCGGCCTCTGAATGCCTCTTTCACTCTTGCAGACCTTTAGAATACATCGAGTCATAATCAGGGACATTGCAGAGAGGCAGGAAATGAAGGCCTGTCTCCTTCATCACAAGCAGGAACACAAAACAAACAAATCCTTGGTGAGTGTTCTCAAAAACCCGATTTCCAGGAGAAAAAAACCCCCCACCAGAAAATCCTATTCCTTCTCAGTTAAATGCATCACAGTGATGTGAAACTGAATGGGGGCACTAGCCGAGCTGATGGAGCAGCAGCCCCCTCCGTTCCCTCCATAGCAGCTGGCCCAAGATCAGCTCTGCAAAAACACATCAAATGACACCTCAGTGACAGAGGCCTCAGTCAAAGAGGCCATCTACTCGACTGTCTATTAATGTCTGTCGTCATCCTCCATGTCAGTTTGTATTTTTATCTCCGTCATGAAAATGTGTCATGTTATTTCACATCGTGTCATATGAGAACATCATTATAAAATCCTATCAGGGCTTCTATTATATTTTAATTGTCAACATCACTGGGACAGTCGCTGATGTTGCTGCTTGCACTTAATTTATGAAATGTACTGATTTCCTCGTGATCGTGTCATATTGCATTTCCTCTCATTCCAATTCAACATTATGCACTGACTAATTTATTATGTTACAGTGAATTCATTGAGATTCTCAAAAAACAATGTTTACATTTTCCATTTGTTTACATTTTTTATTTATATTTGCGTCATGGATTATGTTTCCATTTTCTACTCCTGTGTTTTAATATCAATGTAAATATGTGATGTTGTAAAATGAACAAATTTTTAAAATGTGAGATTGTATAATTTAAAGGTGCTGATGTTTCTAATTAGGGGGCGCTACTCTATTTGAACCTCAAAAAGCTTATGGTAGTAGAATGTACTGTAGCTGCTGTCCAAGTCTGAGCATCAAAACACAGATAAAAGAAGAACAACATGTGAACAAAGAAAAAGCAATATGTCTGCTCTGGTACAGTATGTCCCGCCATGTCACGGGTCAGAAGAACCACAGCTGAGTTCATTCAGGGCAGATGGGCTTTTTTTTAATTAGTATTGCAGTGTTTACTGTATTAAAATGCAATACCAGTTTGAAAATCACTTTCTGAGCATCTGGGGGTGTATATAGCATCAGAAGAGCATGCTTGTGAAAAAGTATGGACAGCCTATCGACCACTGTTTGTGACTCGGATCCAAATTAAATAATAGATCCATCCATAGAGAAAATAATGACAACAAAAGAAAGGCTGCAGATTTCTGGCAGACACTTAAGACTCCAGTTTAATGACTGAAGGCATGTGGATGACGGGGACACAAAACACCAACATAGATCTCAGAATAACTGCAAAAATATGATTATGGTTTTCTGCTCTCAGTTCTAACTTTGCCAGACTTGTGGCCACACTATGTAGTGTGTATAGATCATTTTGGGAAACTTAACGTGGCTCACATCCTTTTGATTCTAGTTTTGTTTTAGTAAGTAAATCACAGAGCAATCACAGGCTTATCTGTGGCAGAAGCACTTCAGAAGATGACAGAATTACCTTTAGCTTACTCAATATGGGGGGGGGGGGATGCTGAAAACCTTGGATCCTAAATTGGCAGTTTTTCGGCACACTCATAAAATCAGTGATGATTTGTCTAATTTTACTTTTTGCCTTCCCAACATAGCAGATTCACTTAGACAGTGAAGCTTTAAAAGCCCACAATGTGGTTCATCCGTTTACAGCAAGGTCACTCTGACATTGTCCTCACCAGCTGAAATTTTGGCCAACAGATGGTCAATTTTCACTAATGTGAAAGGGCTCCTTCATAATAGACAGTATGATACATTAAACTTGTGTACTTGTGTCCCTTGACAAGCCTTATGTGCATGTGATTCAATCTTAATGCACAACAGCACATTACATTACCATTAAATTCATGACCAATCAGGTCCCACTCAATAAGCTAGAAAATGGCAGCTTCTATTTTTATTTTTTATTTGGTATTAAGTTTTAAATTTTCAATTTGTAGAGCATTTTAAACTGATTGTGGCCCCAAGATTTAAAGCTAGAAATCCTCCTGCAGGATCAAATGTTGCCAAAAAGCAAACCTACTGCCCTCTAGTGTCTCGATTGCGGAGGTACTTGTGTTTCCCATGAAGCTGATTGAAACTACCCTGTATGAACTGAAACGTTTGCTTTTTATACTGCATTATTGTAACTGTAAAATAAATATATTTAAGAAACAATTTAAAATAAAATCAAACCTGTAAAATCTCAACTTGTGTGTTCAGTACATCTCCCAACGGTGACAAACTTCTCAAGACAAGTTGTGGTTTGAGCATTTCACATCTTTATTTCTGTATTTTTTAAACAATGTCGTGGCACCCAGGTCTACAGTCTCAAAAACGTGCACAAAAGTTTTTTTCTTTCCTGCAAATAAAAAATAAAATAAATTTTGACTTGAGCAAAGCAAAGAGCAGGAAACTAGTGTTAACTCACAACCCTTTCTTTGTCTAGTTCCAGAGCTTCAATGATTTCAGTTCTCAGCCTCATTATCACATTTAATTGACAGATCAGTCTGTGTCCAGGAGTTAATCCCCTTTGGTAGTTAAAAAAAAATATTTCCTCCATTTAAAACAAATATTCCAACATTTTTTTTTTAGTATACATCAGTCTTTACAAAAAAAGCGAGGAGAACCCTCTGCTTCCGATCCCTAGAGCCAAGCCCAAACCCCAAAAACCTCCCATCCCAGCAAAATATCAACACATGATCTCAGGACCAGGAGGGGGGGGACAGGAATGACATGTAGAGGGGCGAAAAGTGACACATGTAGTAATACACATTTTAAATTATCTTGATAAATTCATTTGTGAGTGTTTGAACATGTGTCGTCATAACCAAATATAATCAGTGACAGTGCATGTACAGCTACGTATTCTCCTCAGTGACACGAGTGTAATCCACGTTACAAGCACTTCAATTGAAAAGGTTACAAAGGGGGGAGAATGCTGTGTATATTTAAAGCAAGTGAGTATGGACATGAAACAGACAGACTGACTTGTGGAACTGGGTGAGAAAAAGGGGGCGTGTATATAAACACAATAAAACTGTCACTATTCTTATTTTTGATACTTTTTTATCTTTTCCTTTTTAAAGAAAAAAACTGACTGTACAGAACTAAATCTATATGTCTATTCAGAGTTTTTCAACTCTACTCCTCTGTGATGGCAAAGAAAGAAAAAAAAAGGGAAGAGAGCAAAGGATCCTTAAAAAAAAAAAAAAAGTCTAATAACAAATTATTAAAACCTCCAACTCGACTCAAAAAGGGAATTAAAACCTAATTGATTTTTTTTTTTACTAAAACCAAAACAAAAATAAATAATGAACTCAGCGGATCAAATCAGAGGCAGATGACATGATTTCAAAAGAGGAAGAGGCGGTATAATATATAAACTCTTAAGTTGGATAGTTGCATTGACTGCTTTATGATAGCCGATGATATAAAAGTGAGATTTAGTGCAGATGCAGTGTCTTATCAGTTGGCTGCCAGTCCTGTGGCCTCAGAGGAAAGCCTGGAGAAACAGACAGAGAGACACCCGGAGACCAGGGAGGGAGAGAGAATAAGGCATGCAATCAGATAGACAAGATAAATGTCATTTCCTGTACATTACACTATTATAATAAAATGCTAGAGAAGGAGATCATCTGGATTTATTAAACAGAAAATGTATGCTCCGATATGAAGGAAAAAAAAAAGATCATTAGTCCAGTTTGGCTGCTCTTGTCAATGATAACTCTTCACAGCTGTTCAGAGTCAGATCTCAAACTGATACTTAATGGTTTGATAATCAAGCTGTGTTGAAGAAATAGTTCAACATCTTGGGAAACACGCTTATTTGCATGCTTGCCGAGAGTTAGAGGAGAAGATCAATAGCAACCGGTTAGCTTTGCTTAGCATAAAGAATCGAAACGGATGGAAGCAGCTAGCCTGGCTCTAACAGCACCTCTAAAGCTCACCAATTAACACACTGTATCTCGTTTGTTTAATACGTACATAAAAGAAATCAGTAACTTCCTGAAGTCTTGTCATTGCTGTGAGGTTGCCAGGCAACCAGCGGACACTCCATGAAGTCACTGCTCCTTGCAAAGAAATAGTCCACATATAACGCCCCTAATACCACAACGTGACGTTTTTACACTTTGGTTTTTGTACGGATTACACAAACGAGATAAAGCGTGTTGATTCCTGATCTTTAGAGGTGCTGGAAGTCAGATTTTGTTGCTTTTGGACAGAGCCAGACGAGCCGTTTCCCATCTTTGTGTTTAGCTAACCAGCTGCTGGCTCTAGCTGCATATTTACTGTACAGACGTGAGAGCGGTATTAATCTTCTCATCCAACTCTAAACATGAAAGTGAATAAGCATTTCCCAAAATGTCGAACCATTCCTTTTAAATGAAGCTAAACTGGTTGTTTGGTTTTTTTAAATAACAAAATGATCTAAATAAAGGGTGATGTGGTGCCTTTGATACCTGAGGGCAGATTTACTTGGAATTGAAATTACAATTGCTTGTTACATAAGCAAAAAACAAACCCCACCCCCCAAAAAAAAAAAAATCATCGATACATATACTCTCCATTATGACTGCTGACAATAGTCACTTAAAATTCACTACAAGAAAACTATCCCCATAAATACAATGTGACATCTTAAAAGAGAGCCGCTACCTGAGCAGAGCTTACACAAAGAGAAAAATGCTTCAGTAAATCAGTGAAATAATTCACTGTCCATGCTAAGTTCAAAGTCATTTAAAAATATAATGCACTCAACATGTCAATTCTTTAAGAGACAGGCCAAATCAAGCTACAGATATCTATTTTATAAATATGGCAGCAACCTTTTGTCTGGCTGTGTAACTCTTGTTTGTGTGCATTTGTTTTCTGTAGTAAGCATGGCGTGGCACAGCCAGATACAAAAGCAAGTGCAGGTACAGACAACAAAAGAGCATTGTCAGTACTTTAGAAGTAGATGACTTATGTTTCCTTCGTTAGTAAGGGGAGAGCCTTCGCCTTTTAGACTTGGAGCTCAGCTCGGGGGCGATTTTGGGCTCTGTGGGGATTGGGTGTGCGGGGTTACTGGCCCCGCTGACAACATGGAGGGCCAGGAGAGGGAGGGGCTTGAGACTGAGGAGACTCGACACACAGGCAGGAGAGCTGGGGAGCAGGGAATCAGTGGAGGAGGAAGAGGAGGAGGAAGAGGAGGGAGGAGGGGGCCCTGGAGCCAACAAGGACAGAGGGATGGAGGCTGAGGGGGGCACCACACAGGAGGTAGAGGAGGAGGAGGA